>LBNU01006451.1:0-43767 GCA_014162995.1 Artemisia annua | reverse complement strand
GTCTGTAGAATGCCCTATCTTCTTGGTCATGGACATTGTGACACGACCATTTGCACATCCAGTTCATCCGTAGGGGTTCAAAATATGTATTTAATAATACAAAATGAGTAAGTTACAGATAATCCAAAATGTTACAAAGATATCATATACTTGATGTAGTTAAAGCTAATAAAGGAAAAGATACCATAGTCATTTGGTTGGTGACCCGGGGCATTCATGGCAATATTGGTGTTGTATGTCTCCACAGTTGTGATGGCCCCTCCATCAGGTTCAAACAACATCACATTATATTCCTGGCCCGGGACAACCTGAGTAAAAACCATCCACTGACCCTCCTTCATATTCAAGTCTCGAACGAGTGTCAACCAACTAGCACCATACAAGAAGGAGTGGACGTATCGATCATAGAATCAAGATCACTGGCCAAACTAACATTGTAGTCTTTCGTGTTAGTGGAAACCACGACTGAATCAGTAGGGGTTGGACCATCCAGATATCTCAGAAAGTATTGATCCAACGACTGCATAAGCAGAGATGTGTCTGTCACAGGCAACAAACATCTCCAAAATGGGGCACTCTCGGGTTAATAATTGTGAAACTCCAACCCATCCTCACCATAGCAAGTAACATAAAACACATTTTCACCCTCTTCAACAAAATGTATGGACTCAACATCAGAGCAGGAGATGTTGTGAATGACAAAATCATTCCACCTTGCTCCCTCAACAACACAAGCAAGTTGTGAGACTCTCCTTACACCAACTTTCCATCTAACCCCCTACAGTTAACTAAGAAAATAAAACGATCGCCATGATAGGAACCTCCTAGAACATAATCATCATACAGTTCCTGTATATGAAAATTAATTTTTAACCATTGTGAATTAAATACTAATTAAACTAGTGTCTTAGAGAAATAATAGCTTGTCAATAATGGTGTTAACTTAAAAACACATCCAAAACATCTTCAGGATTGTCCACATCGCAAATAAATTGATTACCAAACATGGTTACTGCATTAACGATTAAGGTTACAAAAAAATGCAAATAACAGTTTGAATGAAGTAAAAATCAGTAAATGTGGTTACCTGGTACGTGTGTTTTTTGAATAATCACGACTGCTAAGCACCGATTGTATTGTTTGAGATATTGGGTTGAAAGAAGATAGAGCGTTTATGTCTGTGTGATTTTGTTGTGTTAAACACGCTTAGTTTTGTTATTCTAAAAAAATATCGTCGTCGATTTTCGTGAAATTAGTGTGGGTAGCTAAAGTGTGTTAAAGTTGAGAACAGGAAATGACAAAAATACCCTCACGTGCAACGCACGTGAGGGCTCACTAACGGGCTAGCAGCATTAAGTTCTGCCTAGCAGCATTAAGTTCCGAGTTACTAGCATTCACCCGAATTCCAATCCAAACAACTTTTTCTTTGCTTTTCCTGCAAAATGTTAGTCTAGACACAAAGAAATACAAGCCATAACATATGCACAATGATCCAAACATCTAATTATACTTAGCAGTTCTAAGTATAACTAGGAGCATTGTAATGGGGCAAATGAAGAGCCATGACTAGATAGATCATATACATAAGTTATCAGAAATGTGGGACCATATGTATCTAATTGTGACTACGCTTAAATATTGTGTGACAAAATATGACTCTATGATTTAGTCACACAAAAACTCAATGTGACTAATATCAAGGTTAATGATAACTGACTAACCATTGTGCTATAAATAATAGTCACGTGAATACTTCACAATGTGACTATTTTGAATGTATTGGTCACATATAATACCCTTATAACGTGGCCATAAACATCCTATTGATACACATTTGTGATATGGTGTGACTATTGTAAAGCCTATAGTCACATGATCGTGCTTCAAATAACTGTGACTATACACATTAGGATTTGGCAAGCAAACACACGTTAAACTTTAGACACACATATTAACTTACGTGACCATATGTGTCGAATTTTCGTTACACTTAATCATGTTTGTATGGTTTTGTGTCACCATATATGACATTTGGTCACACTCTTCAAGTGTGTGACATATATTTGTCACTCTTAAATGCATTTCGTGACTAACGCTTCAAACTGAATTTTTAGTTGTCACACATTTCAAATTCATATGTGGCTAACTATTCAGCAAAGAATAGCAGTCACGTTTATATAATGTGTGACAAAATTGACTATATAATTTAGCCACATACACAAGTACTTCGTGTGACCATATATCTTCTTTGGTCACACTGGTCAATTGTGTGACATATATTTGTCACATATGTATATCTATAGTGTGACTAATGTTTCGAGCTGATTTGTATCGGTCACACGTCCCGAATTAAAAGTGACTAAAATGTCGAAAAATATTTACCAGTTACCCTCTAGTCACATATATACACAAATGCGTGACAAATATTTTACGAAATGGTCACACAAGTCAGATCAAGTGTGGCTGTTTATTTAAGGCTGATACATTTAGTCACGTAAAAATGTCACTGTGTGACCGTTCAAAAACGACCATGTGTGACGAAAGGTCATTTTTGGCCTAGTGATGGATGACTTTTCTGTTTTCGGAGATTCATTTAAAAGTTGTTTGGTAAACCTAAATAAAATGCTTAAAAGATGTGAAGAAGCTAATTTAGTCCTTAATTGGGAAAAATGTCACTTCATGGTTAAAGAAGGAATAGTACTCGGACATAAAGTATCAGGAGCAGTATTAGAAGTTGACAAAGCAAAAATCGAAGTAATAGCAAAATTACCACCACCTACTAATATCAAAGGCATTAGAAGTTTTCTTGGACATGCCGGTTTTTACCGGAGATTTATAAAAAACTTTTCTAAAATAACTAAACCTCTAACGAAACTACTTGAAAAAGATGTCCCATTCGAATTCGATGAAGAATGTACTAAAGCATTTGAAACATTAAAAGAGAAACTCACATGCACACCTATAATTGCAAGTCCAGATTGGAATCTTCCATTTGAGTTAATGTGTGATGCAAGTGAAAGTGATGTTGGAGCAGTACTTGGCCAAAGAAAAGAAAAACATTTTCATCCAATCTACTTCGCTAGTAGAACACTAAATGCCGCTCAACAAAACTATACGATAACAGAAAAAGAACTAATGGTTGTTGTATTTGCATTTGACAAATTCTGATCATATCTCGTTCTCTCTAAGACAAGTGTTTTTACAGATCACTCGGCCTTAAAATATCTATTTAAAAAACTTGATGCTAAACCTCGTCTTATACGATGGGTTTTACTATTGCAATAATTTGACACTGAAATAAAAGATAAAAAGGTGCTGATAATGTTGCAGCAGATCACCTGTCTAGAATAGAAAAACAAGATGGTGATGAAGAACTTGAAATAAACGACTACTTTCCAGAAGAAATTCTAATGAAAATAAATACTGATAAAGAATCTTGGTTTGCCGATTTTTCAAATTACTTAGCCGGAAAAATTCTACCTAAAAACATGACATACCAACAAAAGAAAAAATTATTTTCAGATATTGAAAACTTTCTTTGGGAAGAGCCACATCTTTTTAAGATATGTCCTGACGGGATTATAAGAAGATGTGTGGCAGGATCTGAAACCCGATCAATTCTGGATGCATGTCATCATGGACCAACTGGAGGCCATTATGGACCATCAGTTACAGCTAGAAAAGTCCTAGAATCTGGTTTTTATTGGCCAACTATATTCAAAGAAGCTCAAACCTTAGTGCAACTATGCGATGCATGTCAAAAAATTGGAAATATATCAAAACGTGATGAAATGCCTCTAAAATACATACAAGTATGTGAGATATTTGAAATATGGGGAATAGATTTCATGGGACCTTTTCCAAAATCCCATAAGTTCGAATACATACTGGTAGCTATTGATTATGTCTCAAAATGGGCAGAAGCTCAAGCTCTTCAAACTAATGATGCACAAGTTGTTATAACATTTCTTAAAAAACTATTTTGCCGTTTTGGAATCCCAAAAGCTTTAATAAGCGATAGAGGAACACATTTTTGTAATCAAATGATGGAAAAAGCAATGAAAAAGTATGGTGTAAATCATCGTTTTTCGACATCATATCACCCTCAAACTAGCAGTCAAGTAGAAAACACAAACAGAACTCTAAAAAGAATCCTTGAAAAAACTGTAAAAGACAACCCTGCTATATGGTCTAAAAATTTAGATGATGCTCTGTGGGCTTTCCGCACAGCATACAAAACACTTACGGGAACAACACCTTATAAATTAATATATGAAAAAGCTTGTCATTTACCTCTAGAAATTGAAAATCGTGCATATTGGGCACTTAAAAATTGTAATACTGACTTAATAGCCGCTGGAGAAAAACGTATGTTTCAAATACATGAGTTAGATGAATTCCGTTTACATGCTTATGACAATTCGATACTATACAAAGAAAGAACAAAGATCTGGCATGATCGAAAACTTAAAATACATAAAGAATTCAACAAAGGAGACAAAGTACTACTATTCCATTCGAAGTATAAATTCAAACAACCAAAATTAAAATCACGTTGGCTTGGACCATACATGGTAAATCACCAATATCCATCCGGATATGTGGAATTATATGGAAAAGATGATAAAACATTTATTGTAAATGGTCACACACTTAAACTATACCACGAAAGAGAAAGTTACAATGATAGAAGGGCGGAACTAACTCCCTTCTTCCCTAAAACTTAAGACAAATACGAAATTGTGAGTCTAGCTTAAGACTCCGTAAAAAACAAGCGCTTCTCGGGAGGCAACCCGTGTTTACTATTTAAGTGTGGAGGCATTATAGCCTTATGGATATTCAAAAATAAAAAAAAAAATAAAAAAAAAAAAAAAAAAAAAAAAAAAAAAAAAAAAAAAAAAAAAAAAAAAAAAAAAAAAAAAAAAAAAAAAAAAAAAAAAAAAAAAACCCCAAAAATATTTTTGTGTGTTTTGTTTCTTTTTTGCAGGTTTTATGAAAAGATATGGATGCTTGCTGGCAAGACTACTCAATCTACTTCCGACAATAGCCCCAGGAAGTTTTGATCTTTTTCTCGATTATCCTATTTTTATTTTTTCAGTTTTTCACATTGAGGACAATGCTCAACTTAAGTGTGGAGGGAAGACAAATAGGATAAGTCAAGCGTATTCCACATTATTGCTTGCTCTATAAATTTTTCAAAATTTTAGGTTCTATATTAGAATTTGATAAAAAAAAATGCATGGCATATCAATACACATCTAGAACAAGATTCAACCCCATTAATTTGTGAGAATATTCTTAGCCTTTATATGAAGTGTCTAGCATTTTTGCACTTCCTTCTTCATATATGAGTGTGCCGGTAATTCATTTTAACTCTAGAACTTGTGCATGTATATCGTTACTAAATCGCAGTGAGGTTAATTTATAGAAGAATATAGATGACGAAAAGGCAAAATACTCACCAAAACCAACCTTACCCTTATCCCAAAAACACAAATCACCATTTATAATCAGCCGGAAATAAATAAAGTATACCTAAGCAATTTTGATGTTTTCCTTCTATTTGCTAGCCGCTAGTTAAATAAATAAAAAAATGATGATGAATAAAGGCAAAAAGAAAAAGAAAGAAAAAATATATATGCCTGAAGAAAAAATACGTAAAGAGATGATGGCTAGCAATAGTATGGATTGATGAGTCAATATGACTAAGTACCTCTAAAACACAAAAACTCGAACTATCCCTTATACCTGAAACAAAATAAGCCTTATTTTGCCTTCTTTTGATATATTTGTCTGGTGCTCACGCCGCAACGGTTGGGTTTACGTATCTTGTACAAGCCTATCGTAGTTTTCTTGATTTATGTCTGTGTAAATTGAGTGTTCCCATACAATCACCCTATTGAGAGAAATTGTGTGAACTTACATAAATCCTATGTGAGGTGATCTAGTATGTGTTGATGCCATATATGAAATATCTTTGTCTCTAACAAATAATATTCCTTCATGAATTTATCTTTCAAAATGCTTTAATCTATTTTGTCGCTTACATTGCTTGGGGGCAAGAAATAGCTAAGTGTGGAGGGATTTGATGACGCTCGAATTATACATATTTTATTTAGCATTATTTGTTAGTTTCTATATGATTTATAAGGACTTTCGATACTTAATTGCATGAAAATATGTTGCAGGTCCTCTTGACAAAGAACTTCATTAGTTAAAGGCAAAGTATGCAAACTCGAGATAAACCTATGATAAAGCCTATTCCAGTCTAAAAGAGCGCCGAACTTTCATCTAAAAAGCGCCGATTACGGGGACAAGAATAAATCATTATAACTTAAGTTAAGTCAAGCAAAGTACGCCGGTTTTATATTGAAAGCATGCCGACCTTCAGCCTCTATTAATGACCCTTTGGGCTCAAGAAAACTCTTGAAAGTCGCCATTGTTATCACTAAGTGCGCCGTCATTCCATGGGAAGCACGCCGATCTTTTGTTCATCAGCAGCGTACTTCAGTACCTGGCCAGTCAACCTCTGCCTATAAATAGAGCCTCATTTCGCCTCATTTTATACACCAACACTCTTCCCAACAACCAACAAAGCTCTGATACTATCTATCTCGCATTCCAATCATTGGGGTGATAGAATTCAGTCAAAGTTCTAAAAGCGTTGTAATATTGTCTCGATATTAATTGTGGTGATCGCTAGTGACGGTAGCTTCTTCATTACAATAATTCAGAAAGTATGTTGATCATTTCGTACACTATTATCACTGTAAGCATGATTACTAAAGCCATGTTAGGCTAAACTCCTTATGGTTGCTTGAATATGTTAATATAATAAAGTGCTTGGTTATGGTTATGATCTCCTGTTGATTTCTTGTTTATGTTGCAACCTTGCTGTACCTTAAACTTATAACAATTGTTTATCTCTTTGATTATAATTACTACTTAAAAAGGGTCGAAAGTTTTGGCTAGTATTTTATGATTCTCAACATATGTCTATGTATGTTGACCAATTGAAGGAGAAATCGCTTTTGTATTGAAATAAACAATAAAGGTTTGAATTATTGCAACTAGTACTTCGACTTGTTCAAGTGCTAGCAGACATAAATCTTGAATCACAAATATAAACTGATGAAACGTTATTTTGACGAAAACAACTTATCATTTGTTAAGAATCATTGAGATCATTATCATATGCCATCACTAAGTTATAGGAACTATCCAAGTAATCATATCTGTCTCATATTTGAAGTTAATAACAAACTGCATAAGTCTTCTAAATTATCTTGATTAGTTAATTGATACATAAGAGCAAACCTCAGTCCCTGTGGAGCGACCTGGTCTTACCAAAACTCTTTACTATAAATGAGGGATATACTTTTACCCGTGTGTTTTGAGTAATAAGGAAATCCGTAAAATTAGTTTGATAAATATAAAGCTTTCGAAACACATCAGGGATTCTCTAATCTTGACAAATGGTCGGCGGCTAGGTTCTCCGCTCCTTTCTTGTCACGAATTTCAACATTGAATTCTTGAAGAAGGAGAACCCACCGTATTAATCTTGGTTTAGCATCTTGCTTAGTCATAAGGTATTTCAAGGCCGAGTGATCCGTATGCACTATGTACTTTTTCAAAAGGAGATAAGGGGTCGAAACTTTTCAAAGGCATATATAACGGCTAACATCTCTTTCTCAGTAGTCGTATAATGAGATTAAGCATCATTCATTGTTTTACTTGCATAGTGTATCGGCTGAAAATACTTGTTCTTTCGTTGCCCCAAAACCACCCCGATAGCATAATCGCTAGCATCGCACATAAGCTCAAAAGGCAAGTCCCAATCGGGGGAAACTAAGATCGGAGCCTTCGTTAACTTCTTCTTAAGAATATTAAATGCATCAATGCACTCATTTGAGAAGATAAACTGGGCATCCTTTTTAAGAAGGTGGGTCAGAGGTCGGGCTATCTTAGAAAAGTCTTGAATAAATCGTCTATAGAAGCCGGCATGACCAAGGAAACTTCGGATTCCCTTGACGGTCGTGGGATGAGGTAATTTTGCAATCACATCGACTTTGGCTCTATCAACCTCAATCCCGGCTTTGGAAATCTTATGGCCAAGGACTATACCCTCTTTAACCATGAAATGACATTTCTCCCAATTGGGAACCAAATTGGTTTCTTCACATCGTTGGAGCATTTGCTCTAAATGGGAGAGACAAGTCGTAAAAGAATCACCATATACCGAAAAATCATCCATAAAGACCTCCATTGTTTTCTCGATCAAATTGTGAAATATGGCCATCATGCACCTTTGGAACGTGCCCGGAGCATTACATAAACCAAAGGGCATACGTCGATAAGCAAACGTCCCATAAGGGCAAGTAAAAGTGGTCTTTTCTTGATCCTGGGGATCAATAGGAATTTGAAAGTAGCCGAAAAAACCATCAAGAAAACAATAGTACTCATTCCCCGCTAGACGTTCTAGCATTTGATCCATAAAAGGAAGCAGAAAATGGTCTTTACGAGTAGCATCATTAAGTTTATGGTAGTCAATACACACTCTCCATCCGATGACGAGACGTGTGGGAATTAACTTATTATCTTCATTCTTAACAATAGTTATACCACCTTTTTTCGGAACACAATGGACCGGGCTAACCCATGGGCTATCGGAAATGGGATAAATCATCCCGGCGTCGAGTAATTTGATAACTTCTTTCGTAATCACTTCATGAATTTTTGGGTTAACCCGTCGTTGTTGTTGGATGGAAGGTTTGAAATTATCTTCGAGCAAAATCTTATGAGTGCAAAAACGAGGGTCTATGCCCTTGATGTCGGAAATTTGCCAAGCAATGGAACTCTTATGCTTCTTAAGCACATCTAAAAGACGGTTCTTCTCCTCATCTTGAAGGTGTTTAGAAATGATAACGGGAAATCTCTCGGTCCCTTCCAAGAAAGCGTACTCAAGATGAGGAGGTAAATCCTTGAGCTCGGACTCAGGAGGTTTTTCGTTAGACGGCTCAATTTCTTTGACTTCTTCAACGTAAATATCCTTCGGAGGGAGAGACGGAGACGGATCTTCATTCAAAAGTTTTTCAAGTAAAAGAATGTCCCCCTCTGGATCGTAATAAGAATCATCAATGTCTGGTGTATCAATAGCAAGAAATTCATCGACTTCTTCCAACAAGAAATCACCTCCCTCAAACGGAGTGAGGGAAGGGGAAGAGTCGGCAACAATAGGTTGAGAAGAAGGAGTGGGATTTCCACTCGAAGCATCATGAGAAAAACCGAGAAGTTCTTGAGAATACTCCTCCGAAACAATATCAATAACATCAATACGGTTAACGGACATGCAAGAATCGGTGGAGGAGTATCTCGACGTTTGATCCAAATTAAACGTGATGGCTTCATTACCATTTCACAAAGTAATTTCTTCATCATAAACATAAATCAAAGCACGGCCCGTCCTTAGGAAACCTCTCCCGAGAATGAGCGGAACCCTTGGATCGGCAACAAAATCGACAATCACAAAAGCGGCGGGGAAATGGAATTTTCCAACATTGACGATGACATCCTCGGCGATTCCAATGGGATGAGAAGTAGATCGATCGGCGAGCTCGAGGGTCATGCATGTGGGAGTAGGATCGGGAAGAGACAATTTCTTCCACATAGATTCTGGCATAAGGTTAATGCTAGCACCCAAATCGGCTAGGGGGAAGCATTGAACCATCCCCGGAAAATTACAAGGAATTAAGAACTTGCCGGGATCTCCAAGCTTTTCGGGAAGCTTCTTAAGGAGAACCGCCGAACAATTCTCATTCAAAGGGGTTTTGGCCATTTCAAACAATTTTTCTTTATTATTCAACAAATTTTTAATCATAGACGCAAATTTCGGCATTAAAAGAATAGCATCCGCGAGACTTAAGTCAAATCGAAGATCTTGAAAATTTTGAAAGAATTTTTCCATTTGGTGGTTCGTTTTCTCGCGGAGCTTTTGATCGTTAAGACGAGCAGGATAAGGAAGTTTGGTCTTGACGGGATCTTCTTGTTCAAAATCGACTTTTTCTTTTCCTTTGGACACATTTTCTTTTTGATTAGATGGTTGGACAACCGGAGGTTGGATGTTTTCGGTCCTTCCATTATTAGTAGGAAGTTCCGTATCCGTTGTCGCCTCGGTTTCACGGTCGACTACCTTGGGAGGAAGAGAGAAAGAGGTAGTCAGAGCCGTAGGTCCTTCATATGAAACACCACTACGTGTCGTGATCGCCTTAACATCGCCCCTCGGATTAGCGATCGTGTTGCTTGGAAGAGATGTAGTACCCAATCCCGAGGGTCGATCATTTAAATGCTTGTTGAATTCGGCTATTTGATTAAGCATCATTTTATTCATTACCTCTTGTTTTTACATAAATTGCTTGAGCATTTCATCCGAGGACGTTTGGTTTTGATTCACAACTTGATTTTGATTATTGAAATTTTGTCCTCGGTTGTTGTTATTAAAACCTTGATTATGATTTTAAAAATTACCATGATTTTGATTTCCATGATTAACATTCCCATGATTACCATTTTGAAAATTCCCTTGATTCGGGCCTTGGTTTTGAAAACCCCGATTTTGATTATACCCTTGATTTTGATTTTGAAAACCATGATTGGCTCGATTTTGGTTTTGATTGACTTGATTGTTACGATTTTGCAAATTATGGTTTTGAGGCGGGTTGTTAAAACCGGGTGGTCCAAGATAATTGTTCGAACGGTAGCTAAGGAGATTCCGATCTCCTTGGGGTTGTTAACCGTTACCACCCATATTTGTAGCATACACATTCTCGTGAACAAGGGCAACGGTTGCCGGACACTCATTATACGGATGTGGACCACCACACGTTTCACAACCATGATTCACTACATTGACTTGTTGAGACGATTTTTCTTTCATTAAAACACCCATTTGTTTAGCAAGAGTTAAAATAGCCTCATTTGTTTTACTATTTATATCGAGAACATGAGACAAAACATCATTAATTGATTTGCTACTCGCACTTGAGACTTGAGTTTTGCTCCTAGAAGTCCTAACTCTAGCTTTATTCTCGATGATTGTGAAAGCTTCTTGAGTATTTCGGGTTAACAAGTTTCCACCCGCAGCAGAATTGAGTGAGTCTTGATCGGCATGACACAACCCATTATAGAAAGTATCGATCTGGTGCAAGGGTGAGAAACCGTGATTAGGACATTTTTCCAACAACTCCTTAAATCTATTCCAAGCTTCACTGAACGATTCATCAAAAGCTTGTTGGAATCGGAAGATTTGAGTTCGGAGATTAGAAGTTTAAGAAGGAGGATAGAAGTGATTTACGAACTTGGAAGCTAAATCTCCCCAAGTGTGAATCGAGTTCGGTGGTTCCTTTTCTAGCCAAGTCCGGGCTGCCCCTTGAGGGAAAAAGGAAACAATTTCAACTTAACAATATCATACGGAACTTGGTTAATCTTTATTGTTTCAGCAATGTCGGTGAAGTTCCTTATGTGTGCATAAGGATCTTCGTGTTCAAAACCGTGAAATGAGATACTCGTGATGATATTGAGTAACCCGTGATTGATCTCAAATTGATTTGCTTGAATATCGGGTATTACGATGGCCCTCCTCACACCATTGAATGGTGATTGGAGTTGTTCCTCCATCGGACGTAGATCATAAAACGGTTGGGGTCCCACCCGAGGGATCCTGTTTTGTTGAGCACCACCCATCGGCGGGGGTCCCATGTTTTGATCGTTATTGTTCATTTCCTCAACGGTTAGGAAATGAACACGATTCGTGTGTCGTATAACCCTTTCGGGATTTGAAAATGGTGAAGGTAATTCGTTCGATGAAGAACAGGTGTTCATACACCAAAAAGAAATCAAATGTGAAAAAGAAAAAACATACTTAGAAAAGAAAATGTTTTTGGTTTTTGTATTTAAGAAAACTTGAAAATCATAATATTTTTTTTCTTTTGTTATGTTTATATATCACAATATTTTTGTGATCGATTCGTCACCTGAAATCGTTTCCTTTAAATCTACTCGCAACAAGGTGGTCGGTTGTAGAATTAAAGTAATCTGAAATCGACTAATTTCACGATCTCTTTTTGCGTTCGAACTTATTTGGTTTACAACACTCTGTAGAGGTAGAGTGAGGTTCCTTATTATATTTTGGGTATTTTGCAAACACTTTAGGAAAAGTGTTTAGTATTTTTGATTTTTACTTTTTATATAAGAAAATAAAAGGAAGGTTTTTTCAAAGGAACGATTTTTCAAAAACGAAAACCAAGATTCACTTCAACCTTCCTCGGCAGCGACGCCAAAAATTGATTTGTGTGAAAACCAACATGTATATATTTATAAGTCCAAGGAAATCCGAATGAAATACGGATGACCCGAGTCGTATTCCGTGTGAAGGTGAATGGAATCGTAGTTAACGATTCGTGAAATTGTGTCGTGAAAAAGTGATATTTTTGAATTTTAACACTAATTATATGAAAATACAAGAAAAAACAAGTAATAATGCAAAACGTACAAGCACATAAAGCACAAATGATAAAAACATTAACACGATCTAAAAAACGTCTACATAACAAATTAAATTGCAAATTTTAAGCTAGACTAAACCTACGGGCTCAAAAAAAATTTTAAAACTTTAAAATGATAAAAGAAAATTTTAAGAAAAAGAAAAATATTTTTTTTACTTTTTATTTATTTAATATGAATTAAAAACTATTTTTGTATTTTTATTTAATAAAAGAAAATTAAACTAATTATAAAATGAAAATTTTATTCTACAAATTTATTTTTTTAAAATCTTAATAAAATGAAAATGAAATCTAAAAATAAAATCAGAAACTATTTTTGTCTTTTTGTGATTTATTTTGAAATTAAAAATGATTTAAAATTCTAAAAACTATTTAAAAATGAAAAGAAATAGTAAATGATTGAGAAAAATTATGAAAATTTTAGGAGAATTCTAAAATATTACTTGAAATCTAGGAAAAATAGAAAACATGGAAAAATAAGCAGAAAAAGTGCTTATTGAGTTAAAACAGCTTATTACAAGTACTTATTAATAAGCACTTGTAACAAAACTTTATGAAAATGATACAGAAGGTACAAAGTGCTCAACTAAGCACTGAAATCAGATCATATAGCACACTAGAACTCACAAATAGATCAATAAGCAGTTTTTGTAATAGCTAAACAATAAGCATATCTGAACTAGATAAGCCAGAAGCTATGAAACCATGTAAAACACTTAGACAAACTTAAAGCTACTCAATACACTCAAAAAAACTCAGGTTACAATCAATCAAGCTTAACTGTAGGCCTATATCTCAAAGAACTAACAGGATTCAAGTCACTACTTTGCAGGCTAAAATAAGCACATCAATTAAGTTCTAATCTGTAAACTAAGTGGGGCAAAAGCAACTCTGAACTACTGGCTTCTATAAAATCCTAAAAGCCCTATCACAATCCACCAATTACTAACCTAATTTGATCCTAATTCAGATCAGTGTTGAGCAAATGTGACTGCAGGTTTGACTTTTTAAGATTCCACATGAACATTGACCAAATTGAATTTTCACAGGTCCTAATTGATTATTTGTGTTGTTAAGAGCTAATCTAAAGCTAAATAAAGCAATGCTACCTACTTATAAACTTTTAATCTGATTTAACTATCCTAATCTTCTAACAGTTAACTAATTAAGCTAGAATTCAACCTACTTTGACTTTTTATACTAATAGCCTACTGTTTTTATACCGTTTTAATCTAATATGGACCTAAGTAAACTCATTATGCAGTAAAACCATAAAGTTATCAACAACAACAACCAATACTCAACAGATCCAAACACTGCCTAATATCACAGATTATACTACAACTCACATATTCAGACCAATTAACTCCATAACAATGATCAAAATAATTGATAAATCACTAATAGAGATCAATGAAACAGTAAACACCAACTTTGAACCTCAATATCTCAGAATCACAGTTCTACCAGAATCAATACAGGTACTATGCAATATCACTATCAAGCTATGATTCAAGCTCCAAATCACTCAAACAAAGATCACACTGAGTCTCATTACACTAACAGAAGCTAATTTAACTAGTATCAACAACAATGAACAACAGGAAAACACTATCACAGATCTACCAAATTATATGCAGATATGAAGCAGATTTAGCACTAAACAATCACAAATGAACTCAGCAACTATAACACTATCAAAACTACTAATATAGAATCTAACAGAAGCAAATAAACAGATAAACTATCAACAAAAATAGATCTAAGCAGATTATGCAATATTGAGTGAAAAATCAAATGAAGTTCTTACAAATCATCCCTCAGCTAAACAGAGGGGTCTCTTTAAGATAGCCTATCTTTAGATAGGCCAAACATATCCATTGCTCTATTTGACATATCAAATTAACCCCATAGTCTCCACCTTCATTGCACAGTTGACTGAACATGAATTTTTTGAGAAATTGATTATGAAAAGCTCTTAACTACTCTTCTGAACTCTACAAGCTAAAATGAGTTTATCTAAAATTGATTTAAGTAAATCAAAACATTATTTTTGTATTTTTTTATTTTTGTTTTTTTTATGATTTTTATACTTTTTGAAAACAAGTGAAGAGTAAATGATTTTTAGAAAAGTAGAGATTAGCTTCTGAGAAGCTAAATGGAACAGTAACACTGAGCTAATCTATCAAAAACTATTAGAAATTAACAAGCTTAATTGAAAACTGAAATGAAAATTTTATTACAATCACTTGAACATTACAGAAGAAAAAGAGATTACAAGTTCTAGAAACAAATTGACATGGTGACGTTACTCTAAAACTACTCAACTAACAAGCTAACATGGTCTCTATATATAGCAGTGTGTGGAGGAGTCTAGAAGCACGATTGCCAAGCTGGCAATTCGTGTGATGTGCTTTCTGTGCACAAATCTGAGCCCTCTGATCAATGCCCAATCATCTAAACCGTAGGATTAAGCCTCTATGACGTGTATAGACCAATCACAAGCTGCCACTTCATCCCTTCGTGTGTTTCTTCTGACATCTGATACCCTCTGACACTTCTAGAAGGCCTTGATTTGACATAACTACCCTTAATTGTAGTTAATTTGATGGGAAGGGTAATTAGGGTTCATTGATGAATAGTAAACTGGGTAAAGGGGATTAAATTGGGGGGCGGGAAGGTTTAATGGTATTTTTTTATTTATTTTGACTTGTGTGAAATGGGTTTGACCGAGTAGAGGTTGGGCCGGATTTATTATTTTGGGATTGGGCTTGGGATATTTGTAAAGGGCTAATGGGTTTGTGATAGAATTGGGTTTAGGATTTAGTTAATAATGGACCAGGCTCATGATTTAGATAAATTTAGGAATTTAAGGTTTAGAAATTACAAGGACCAAGAGTGTAGAATGCTGAAACTTCAAGGGCTGAAAATGCCAAACTTCAAAAATATAATCAGGGGCTATTCTTGCCAATCTTGAAAAGATGAAGGGCTAGAGTTGACTTTTCTTCATAATATAACTTTGAGGGACTTGTTTTGTCAACTTTGGAAAGTACAGGGGCCAAACTTGTAATTTCTTCAAACTTCACTCCAAGGGTCAATCTTGCAAATTCTGAAACTCTAAGGACTTCCTTTGGATTTTTTTGAGCTCAACTTTGACTTTCAGATTCCCAGCTTTGACTTTTCCACTCTCATGCTTGTTCTTGCCGGTTTTGTTTGATTTTTGTCCTTTTGTGAAATATCCGTACCTGCACGATCACAAACACAAAAACACATTTTTCTTTGGCATTTGTTAGCATTATTAGTCTATTTGGGTCGATATTTGGCCATGAAAAGGTATGTGAATTAACACATACCAAACCACAAAACACGCCTAAGTAGAAAGACTAGACTCAGACAAACTAACTGAATGAAGAAGGTGGAGGTACTTTGTAGGTAAGAAGTAAATACTCGTATGACAAATCGTTATTTTACTTTGTAGGTATGATGAAAATGGAGCAAAAACGTGATATTTCGACAAGTATCGATCACATATATATTTTATGGTCCAAATGAATCCCCGAGGATCTTTCTTCTTGTATCCCCGGGGAGTCACTTGGAATTCATTTGGACTTCAATAAAATATATATGTGATTGATACTTGTCAAAATTTAATGTTTTTGCTCCTTTTTCAGTTCTTCAGAAAGTAAAATAAACGACTTTTCAGACGACTATTTTACTTTGTAAGCATGAAGAATTGAAAATGGAGCAAAAAAGTGAAATTTCGGACAAATATCGATCACATATAAATTTTTATCGAAGTCCAAATGAATCCCCGATGACACCATAAGAAAGAGTACAAAAAGCAAGTCCAACGGATCTGGCCCTGCCCCCAAGAACGACCTGGTTCATCATGAACCGGCCGACCAAAACTTAAACGAGTTAATGTACGATAAATCTGAACAAAAAATGGTTAAAAAGAAATATGAGTTGGTATATTTACACCGCTGGACACGTAGTCCAGCCACTGGACGCTTAATCCAGTGGTTGAGGCTCTGTTTTGTGAGTCAATAGACCTGAGTTGGAGCCGTGCTTGCCCTTTTTACTTTATTTATAATGCAGATATTTTCTCTCGCGTTAGAAGATAACGAAGAAATAATTTGCACCGTTAGTCCTCATTGATGTATGATGACTAACTTTACTAACGGAATGATGTATGGTGACTGACTTTATTAACTGAGAGATGTAAATTTGTCATCTTATAGGCAAGGGATGTATGGTGTTATAACTGGCAAACAACAACAATGTATTTTGAACTTTACTCTTTCTTTTATAAAACTATAGAAGAAAAGCAGTGACTCAAATGAACAAAACACAAAGTAGAATGATTTAGTTGCAAAATTTTGATAGTCTAATGACTTTATTAGCAAGTTTTGATAGCGTGATGAGTAAAAAAATCTTACTAAAGAGTAGATAGTTTTAGTTTAAAATTTTGAGAACAATTTCAATGTTATTAGTACAAATACTTGATAGTGTGATGAGTAAAAAAATCTTACTAAAGAGTAGATAGTTTTAGTTTAAAATTTTGAGAACAATTTCAATGTTATTAGTACAAATACTTTAAGGAAATATAAGTTATTTTGACTCAAAATGATCAAGGTTATAAAGAATAATATCTATATTATTATTACTCCGTATTATTTAATATACTTAAGGCTTGTTTATAGCTGGTTTTAGAGTTTGGATTTAGATTTGGATTATAATTTAGATTTAGATTTGATTTAGTAGAGATTAATAAAATTAAAATAAATAAAATATATATTTAGTTAATAAATGACTATCTTTTATAATTTAATATACACTTTATATTTAATGGGTCTAACGGAAGGGAGAAGTAATTGTAGTGGGGCCCATCTAAACTCAAAACTCGCTTAACCCAACTTTTTTATAAATATATTTTGGACCATTAAGATTAACTCCTGATTTTGAATCCATTTTGTAAACAAATATGCTTTTTAATCACCAAACCCTAATCTTAAAGAGATGCCTATGTACCAACGAGTCTTAATAAAATATTGATGTCTTACAATTCTGTTACAATTTACAAAATTTATTGATAACTGAAATGTTGGTTAAATTCTCTCAAGTAAATAACAATGATCATTTACAGGTGATCAAATCATTTGGCGATGATAAAGATAGCTTGGTAATGTCGTAAAAAAAGGATCATGTTGGATTTGACATAGTAAACTCGTTATGATTTACAAAAATCAACTATTTTATATCAATTACGAGTGACATTTAATGTATCTTCTTATGATGACCACAATGTTCAAGCATCATGATACTATTACATGAATCGACATATTTTATGTTATTTGATCGAAAAAAGTGGTACTTCCTCCGACACCACTTAACTTTAAACCCATTGCGTAGTAAGGATGCTTAGCTAGTCTATGGCTATGTTTGGCGAAAGGCTTATGGGGCTCGGGCTTTTAAAATAAGTCGGCTTATAAAAAATGTTCATTTGTCACACAGGCTTATGGCTTATAAAATAAGTCATAAGCTTCTATAAGCCCAAACCAATAGAAAGGGGCTTATAAGAGCTTATGGCTAGTTAAATTACTTAAAGACCCTTAAAAATATAATAAATTATCATATAAAAGCTGAAAATGTATGTGAAATTAATTTGATGTATTTTTATATGATTTTACATTAATAAGCTTTATCACCAGCTAATTCATCAAACAGCTTTATAAAAATATAAGTTTTATCTTTCGGCTTATAATACCAGCCCCGGCCCCAGCCCTAGCCCCAACTTCAGCTATAGCCCTAGTCCCATCCCAATGTGCCAAATATACCTATATATGAACAAAAACACAAATTACTACTTTTGCGTATATAAAGTATTAACCCCTTGAATTCCCTAAGTAACTTTTCTTCACGTGTCTTAATAGTCCGTAATCCGTATTCTACAGCGAATCTAATTCCTAACGTTACAGGAGAACGATATAAGTTGGCCAAAACCCACACAAGACGCGCATATATATTGCACACAACATTCTTTTACACGTACAGTTCACAAAAACGATCGACCTCATCATCTCCATTACCACAACATACAAAACCCTACTACACCCATTCATAACGGTTGGTACAATATATATCACCTAAAAGAATTGTAATAATGACGACATTGGACAGCGTGAACGGTCTAGTGAACCGTTTACAAAGAACATGTACTGCTTTAGGTGACTTTGGGGGCGGTGATACTGCGTTTTCGTCGCTTTGGGACGCTCTTCCGTCTGTCGTTGTCGTTGGTGGTCAGGTTTGTTCTCTTGTTATATATTTTTTTATAATCTGAATGTCATGATTGTTGCTTAGTTTGCTGTAACGTGACTTGGCTAGTGTTTTAGGTGACACACATCGAAACGTTGTGAATATATAAGAAGTAGGAAAAATTGCATGGGTGGCAATTCCTAACACTATAAATACGAATCATGACATGGTACAGTAATAAACGTGTTAGGGTTGAGCCTAGACTTATACAGATAAGCGGGTCAATCCGCGTAACCCACCAATCCATATAGATTTGGGTATGTGTAAATGAGTTAGGGCTGGAAAGGGTGACATGATTATTTAAACACGTCGTGTTTGGATTAGGTTCTTTGACCGGTCAACCCGAACCTGACATGAATTGCCACCTAAGTTAAATTGTAGCCTTTTTTTAACGGCGATTCTTATTATGACGCCAGCAAGGAGCAAGAATGAATTGCCACCTAGGTTAAATTTGATAGAATATATGTATCATGACATTCATATAAATAAAACACAAAGTAGCACATAATAGCGGAAGCAATAGGATCAAGTATAACATATAATTATTAACTAAAACTAAATAGAAAACATACCTCAATTGCACTTCTTGATTAGGGATTGAACAAGTGATGAACCCTAATTAGGGTTTATGTAGATCAATGAATAACCCCTTACCTTTTTGTTATTCGATCTCTTGATAACAACAATAGTGTGTTGTTACCTCGTTCTTGTACACACAAACTAAACCGTATNTGACACACATCGAAACGTTGTGAATATATAAGAAGTAGGAAAAATTGCATGGGTGGCAATTCCTAACACTATAAATACGAATCATGACATGGTACAGTAATAAACGTGTTAGGGTTGAGCCTAGACTTATACAGATAAGCGGGTCAATCCGCGTAACCCACCAATCCATATAGATTTGGGTATGTGTAAATGAGTTAGGGCTGGAAAGGGTGACATGATTATTTAAACACGTCATGTTTGGATTAGGTTCTTTGACCGGTCAACCCGAACCTGACATGAATTGCCACCTAAGTTAAATTGTAGCTTTTTTTTAACGGCGATTCTTATTATGACGCCAGCAAGGAGCAAGAATGAATTGCCACCTAGGTTAAATTGTAGCTAACTTCTATGTTTTTTGCTTAATAATTGCGGTAAAATTGTGCTTTTCTTTAACATTCTTTTTGTACGGTTGATGCAAGAATGCAATGTGAAATTGTTTCTATTACCATTTGACGTCTTCTTGTTTGCTAAACTATATAATCCCTCGATGTAAAAATAAATTTTGTAATGCATAGCATTGTTACATAAGTGGCAAAATTTTGTTCGCGTAAGTACTTTTTGGGACAGTGAGCATGGAAATTTGATTATGGAGTTCTTACTGGAACTCGTTTTGAATGTTTTTTACTTGTATTTACACTTGTCATGTTTGTAAGAGGTTTTTGGAAGGAGAGGCCAAATTAGGACATAGTTATAACCTTTGAAGTTTTAAATTTAATTAAGTTGTTATCATTGCCTTATGCCGTTATTTGTATACGATGATTAAGCCTCAAGTTGATTATTTCTATTATTGTTTATGTATGGAGGTTTTAACTATTAACTATATCTGAACATTTAGAGTTCTGGAAAGTCTTCTGTGCTGGAGAGCATCGTTGGGAGAGATTTTCTTCCAAGAGGAATCGGTTCGTTGTTTATTTATTTTACTTCAAATTGTTGTTCTTTTCGCTTTTGCACATTCATGATAGATACTAAATCTATAGCTATTTCAGGGATTGTTACAAGGCGACCATTGGTGTTGCAGCTACACAAAACAGAGGGCAGTCAAGAGGAGTATTGGGAATTCGGACATTTGCCACACAAGCGATTTACTGATTCTGGTATGCCAAGTGACTCCTATGTAACTTGTTAAGCTTTAACGTGTCGATATATATCATTAGTTTCTGATTGGTGTCATCTGTGGCGTCTGATTTATTTATGCCAAAAGCTCGTTTCTGCAAATAAACTGAATTTTTTTGTTTCATACATAGCTTTGGTACGCAAGGAGATTCAAGATGAAACAGACAGAATCACTGGGAAGTCGAAACAAATATCTCCGATCCCTATCCATCTTAGTATCTTTTCGACAAATGGTATGTTTCTTCTTTATGTATATCATGTAGGCATCAATGTTATGTTTCCGGTTTTTTATACGATGCTCACAGTCTGACACCATATTATGATTTCCTTTTTCTTCCAGTTGTCAACTTAACTCTAATCGATTTACCTGGATTGACTAATGTTGCTGTTGGTACTTTTCTCAACCTTTCTTCTTAAGATTCTTATTGACCCTAGCTTCATATGATACCGAAGAGTCATTTCTTTTTCAGAAGGACAACCTGAATCTGTAGTTAAGGACATTGAAAAGATGGTTCGGACTTACGTAGACAAGGTATTGTTATTTTATCGTCTATTTTGTTAATGAACTTAAGCAAAGCATAGTACAATTGTTCTTTATAATAAATTAATATGTGTACGCCATGTCGCCATCTTGGTGTTGCAAAACTCTTTTAATGTATATCAACCTAACCCCTGTTTTGGTCAGCCTAACTCCATCATACTAGCAATTTCTCCTGCCAATCAAGATATAGCAACATCTGATGCGATGAAACTTTCGAGGGAGGTGGATCCATCAGGTGTGCCTTCTCTATTTTGTCAGTGTTCTTCTCGTTCGTAATAGTTGTATGTCCTGTTATTTATGACTTGTATCAACTTTACTAGGTGAGCGGACATTTGGGGTGTTGACAAAGCTTGATCTAATGGACAAAGGAACCAATGCACTGGATGTGAGATCATTTTATTTCTTCTGTTTAGTAGTTCTAAAATGTTACAATATTAGGGCATTTTTCTGTAAAGTTATGTACTAATATGAATACTTTACTTTATAAAGGTCCTTGAAGGAAGAGCTTATCGCCTTCAGCATCCATGGGTGGGAATTGTAAACAGGTCCCAGGCTGATATTAACAAGAATACTGGTCTGAGTTTTGCAAGGCGAAGGGAGCGCGAGTATTTTGCTTCAAGTCCAGACTATGGACACTTGGCAAGTAAAATGGGCTCGGAGTATCTAGCTAAACTTCTCTCACAGGTATATTCTTTGAAATGCAAATTATATAGACTAGCAACATACTTCTTGAGATAATGTAATTTGGTAATTATATCCCAACCTGGTAATTAAATTTCTTAAATCGAACTATTTTGGTGTTTATAGTGTAATAATGTAATTAAAAATCTGAACCCAAAAAAAAAAAAAAAAAAAAAAACCCCTCGAGAAATAAGTGTATATTTACCAAATAAAAGTAAAGAAAAACTTCAATCATCAAACTAGCCATTGCAACTTCAATTACCAAGATAGGAGATAAAAAGTATAATTACTAAATTGGATCATTTTGTTAAGTACACTGCTCTTTAACACAATCATCCCTTCTCTAAAGTAATTTTATTTCTCGCAAAAAATGGTTTTCATGTAATACGATGTTTTTATGTGCAGCATTTGGAGTCTGTAATCAAAGCAAAAATACCAGGGATCATTTTACTGATAAACAAAGGTATTGACGAGATGGAATCAGAGTTAGACCATCTTGGGAGGCCGATTTCAGTTGATGCAGGGGTAAACAGTTTCTATCTCATTACAGTTTACCATCAAACATGAAACAGTATTATAATTGTCTTCAGCTCACCTAAATGTTGTCTTTCAGGCTCAACTGTACACTATCTTGGAACTTTGTCGTGCTTTTGACAGAATATATAAGGAGCACCTTGATGGAGGGTAAGCATTGTCATTTCCCCTTCACACGTGTTTTTCTTTTACCATAATTCTAACTTTTTTTTGCGTGTGTGTAATGTTAGGCGGCCTGGAGGTGACAGAATTTATGGAGTGTTTGACAACCAGCTTCCAGCTGCTCTAAGGAAACTTCCGTTCGATAGGCATCTTTCACTACAGAATGTGAAGAAAATTGTATCAGAGGCAGATGGTTACCAGCCACATTTGATTGCTCCTGAACAAGGTTATAGGCGCCTTATTGATGGATCATTGAAATATTTCAGGGGACCAGCCGAAGCTTCTGTAGATGAAGTAAGCAGTTTTATTACTATTGGTTTCTAATGGGGTTATTGTTGCTAAATATATATGGGGAAATCTTACCTACATTATAATGTAGGTAAGATTTCCCCTATATATATATGTAACTTGGGAATTATTCTTCAGGTACATCGTGTCCTTAAAGCACTTGTGATGGAGTCAATTGGCGAAACCGAGGTTAGACTTTCGAGAAACATATACATTTAGTTACAAAGAAAGTTATAAATTTAGCTTCTATGGCCCACATTTTTATCTTAAAAGTTGATTATAGTTACTTTAGTTATAAATGCGCTATATGTTAAACTATAAAAGGTAGACCGTAGACGTGACAAGTTCAACCATAACTGTAACGCATCGATTTTGGTTTTGTTTTACCTCGAGCAGGCAATGGTATCGGGTTGAAAGTCACCCGGAGTATCAATATACACTACTAAATCGTGTTATATAAACATCTATTTTATTACTGTAATGACAGTGTCTTTTTAATCATAACTGCATTGATTTTTAATAAAAAAAAAATATATATATATATATATATATATATACATATATATATATATATATATATATATATATATATATATATATATATATATATATATATATATATATATATATATATATATATATATATATATATATNACTGTCGATTTCTTCAGGAAACTTCCCCAGGATAGGGAGAGAATGGGGCCCACTCCCTCACCAAGGGATCACAGGACCTCATCTGCTGATCTCAGAAATCCACCTTCAGACCTTGGAATCCCTGGTGCAGAACGCGGAAACCCATCTGACCCGTTAGGGGACCGATATGCAGAAGCTTACTATAGGAAGATAGGCTCAAATGTATCCTCTTATATCAGTATGGTGTCAAACACGCTCAGGAGCACAATCCCGAAAGCAATTGTATATTGTCAAGTTAAAGAATCCAAGCAAAATCTACTCAATTATTTCTATACACAAATTGGAAGGAGAGAGGTAAATCTTTTTCTACGTCTTTGTTTTGTGTTAGCTTACTATGAAAATCTTGATTATAATAACATCCCTTCCTTTCATAGGATTAGCAGTATTTGAGTAGGCACGTATATATAAAGTGTTCAATTATTCTTAAGATATCATTTTTTGTAAATTTGATGTATATGAGTAGAGGAACATAGTAAGTTCAGATAACTATGACAACTTGAAAACTTCCCCGAAATTGGAGGTCTGTGATCCTATAGACACGCCTAAGTGAAAAGTGTGATGATTTTAATAAAATGAAGGGGGTAATTTCCTTTCAAGGGTAACTCTTCATTTTTACGACCCAAAACAGATTAGTGACTAAGTTTCTCGAGATGAGTGATAGTAGTTTATGTATGGTAGTTTTTTGTTTAGTGTTGATATTTTCATGTAACATAACGTGTTTATGTTGATCAAGGATAAACGACAGTTGGTGCACTTGTGATTATAACTTGATGCAGTGTACCAATAAGACGACTAATGAAGTGTCTGCTAACTAATCTCAACCTGTAAAACTCCTATGTTTTTAGGGTAAACAGCTTGCGGAGTTCCTAGGTGAAGATCCATCAGTGATGTCAAAGAGACAAGAAATTGCCAAAAGTCTTGAATTATACAAGGCAGCAAGAGATGAAATTGACTCCGCAACATGGGTGCGATATTGACGTTTTTAGGAGATCTATGGTAATTACTGTCTATGCTAGTATGCTAACATCAGGCTCTTTTAGGTGATTGAATTGTTGTTAATTTGACTCCGCAACATGTGCGATATTGAAGTTTTAAGGAGATCTGTGTTAATTACTGTCTATGCCGTACTATAGCTTATGTTTTGCCTTCTAGATATTCTACTTAGTAGCTGAATTTGTGATTCTTATCAAGAATTATTTTGTGTCGTAATATAGCTGATTGTTTAGTTTGATTTGTTACATAAGTTGTAGTTACCTCTAATGTGTGTATGTATAGCCGTCCTCAAGGATTACACTATAACATGTCAGTGTGACGATGGTGTCTATGCATGTATGGTATATACAGTGTTACAAATGAAATTGTGATAACTGGAAAACTTGAAGATGAGAGTCATGTTAATAGTATTGCAGGTTTTTGACATTGTATGAAGGTTTTGTACTTTTGTATTCATTAAAAATCAGTTTTATTTTTTGTGATGCATCTTTGCATGTACAGTTGGATATCCTACTAATGTGCAGTTTTATTCAATATGCTTTATGTTGAAACTTCAGTTCTATATCATGGTTAAGAAAAGTTGCAACATATCTTCAGAATCACTTCATATACTGTGTTTGAAAATTATCAAGTAGGAACATGTATTATTCACATGAAATTAGTATTTCCCTTGTTATCATACTTATCGAGTATCTTTTAAGGACAATGCAATCTAGCAAAACAATCAAACATACGGTCCTTCAATGTGAAGAACCAACTAGTCTATAAAGGTTGGGACACTTTCATGTACAATTTACCTGAATCAAAGACGTGACTTTTGCTTTACTAGCGCCTCTAGATTTTCCCACAATTTGGGGTCATTATAATCCTTGATAACAAGCGTCGCCCCAGCATCAAGCAGCATTTGTTCAGGGTTTCTAGTAGCCATACCAACCGCTGGCATCCCAGCCCCATTGGCTGCTTTAATCCCCGAAACAGAATCCTAATCAAGAAACACAAAACACCAATGTCAACTAGAACACTTGATATCCTTGAAGTGTGTGTTAAAAGTTGTCTTTGTTTGTCGTTCTGTGGACGAATGCCACTGAATTAAATACTGGGGGAGCTTGAAATAACCTGCTACGTTACTATGTTGTGAAAATATCATATGGTATTTCTGCACGTACAAGATCGACTTCTAAGGTCAGACTTCTCACATTCTCATATTAGACCTGAGCTGAAGTCTTCATAAATTGACCTAACTGGCCAATTCTTTCCGGTTTATAGTAATTACGGTATCGGGTAAGGGGTGTTTGGACTAGTTTATTTGAGACAGCTAAAGCTGATTCATAAAGCCCTTAATGAATAAGTCAATAAGCTCCCTTTTTGGGCGGCTAATAGTGTTTTGACAATACATTAAGGCAATAAAACAAGCTCTACCCAAAACCCCCAAATTTGTTGCACCCCTGTAAAATTATAACAGTGTGAAAGTCTAGAATTAGTTATTTGACCTTAGAAGTCAACTTTATACTCTATTTGGGCAACACGGTAGATAATTTAGGACCCAAAATCTTAATTATGTTACAATTCTTTGTATTGAAGAACTCTTCATCGAAAATATGGCGGATTTTGCTTTCTACATTTTTTCTTTAAAAAAACTTGTATGCGAAACAGTCAATATTCATATTGAAACACTATGCAACTTCGTGAAATGACTGAATTGAGTTCATACCTCAAACACAAATGTGTGATGTGGGGAAACTTTGAGTGCATCTAGAGCCTTCAAGTAAGGATCAGGAAAAGGTTTTGGTCTTGCACATTCTTCAGCTAGAACAATAACTTCAAAGAAATCTTCTAGTTTAAGCATTGAGATTAGCAACTCGGCATTTGATCTTGGAGCGTTTGTAACAGCAGCTCGTTTCAAGCCAAGTTTTTCTACCCATTTGCATAAATTTTCCAGGCTGCTTATGGGTTGCAATTGTTCCGCTGCTATTCTGCTTATTCGAATAAGAAGTGTAAGTTTACTTTAAGGTGTCTAATTCATTTTATTTGACTTCAAACTTGACCAGGTTTCAAATATTATAATGGCAAATCCGTAGCCACATACTATGTGATGAATGAATATTCAAGGTAAATGTTTTCCCTCACAAGTCAAAAGAAATGTCCTTATACAAGCTGATGTTAAACATTATGACGATGCTATACATACAAAAAGTCTGTTGGTGTTATCCAGATCCGTGATATAGTCTGGAGTTAGAAAGTAACGAGTTTGATTAAAGAAGTTAAAGTGTATCGAATCACACATTTAACTTTGTAGGTCGAATAGACTTGCTTTCGAATTCAAAACTGACATGAAGTTAAATATGTCGAAAAACAATGTGATGGATACATCAGTCACTACACTTGATCCATATAGGTTCCAAACTTAGAAAGTAATGTTTGACCTCAAAAGTCACAGCAGGTATGCAACTAGTCTAAGCATCATGATACAGATTACCTTCGGAACAAAGCTTCCTTATCGACCATAAACTTCATGGCTTTCTCGAACTCCCAGTCAGGAAGAAGAACAGTGCAAAGCTCTTCATTGTGCTTGCCACTAATGTTATTGATGAAGAATTCTTCATCGATGGGTGATCCGTTATTAAATCCTACCTACATAATGAAATCCAATGTTTTTAGTTTAATGTATGTACCATACTACCATTCATATAATAAACAAAAACAAGGGGTTAAAGAGAGTACCTCTTGGAGCATATCGCGAAAGGCATAGTAATGGAGAGGATCAGAGTCACAAAGAGTTCCATCAATGTCGAAAAGGATTGCTTCAAGAGGAGCAACGAATGACAACGAAGTATTACTGCTTGAAGAATCACATTTCCGAGTTTAGTACCAAAAAATGAGCAGTTCAACACTATATTAGTCATTGCAAGTAAATGATGTTAAGTTGACTTTAAAGGTAAAAAAAATGCTTTCAAACTTCAAATCAGATCGATTACTTTGTATTCATGAGCTCGCATCCGGTTTGTAACAAAAGAGTTATATATGATTATGCACGTTAGGTGTCGAATCGCAATAACATAAGTATAAATTTGCAGACTTGAATGCAATACTGTTCGACCACAAAAATTAAACAAAAGTGGAACCAAAAAAAAAAAAGCAACACAAAAGCTGTCGAGATTAACTAACGCGTAAAAGAATCACAATTAGAAATCGTTTAATTACTAAAAAGGAAAGAGCATGCACTATAGGGGTGGTTGTATTAGCTTGTTTAGGTAGCTTATGGGCATATTTGATTTTGGCAAAGTCAAATAATCTCACTTCATAGAGTTCATGAGCTCAAGCTTATTGACTTTTTAAGTCAATATGTTCACATTGATAAGCTGTAAAAGAGCTTATTCGACTTTTCCAAAATCAAATAAGCCCATAAGCCGGCTAAACAAGCTAAGCTAAACACCCCTATAAATTGTAAACTGAAGTAACCGAAACATGACAAATAAAATGAGGGGTTTATTCATTTCAACATCTTAATGTGATAATTCTCAATATGTGGCACTTATGTAAATAAAAAGTAGTAGTACCTGTTAATTGGGTAAGAAGTTGATGAAGCAGAGAAGCCAGATGGGACTAATGTAGAAAAGTTTGTTCTTTTGGGTACATTTGGGAAGACATGAGGAAGTGAAGTTGCAAGTGTTGCTGCTGGCATTGTTTCTTGATCAAACTCCCCCAACTTTTTTGGAGGTCTGTGTTTGGGTTCAAAAGTGCAAATAATAAGTCATAGGTTGTAAGTTGTAACAAGTGATGGTAGCCAACCATGTTGGTTTGGATTATACTTTGGATCTTGTGGATTCTCTTTTGTTATGGGTGTTCAGTTCACTTTTGGTTGGTTGGTAGAGTCAAGGTGCGACTTTTATTTCAAGTTATAGTTTTTACATTTTGATTCTAAAAACAATTTTAAAAACTTGCAAAATTTTAAAGTTTAACAAACTATTGTAGAATGTTTTAATCCCTCCGGCCCAATTTATTTGTCCACTTTTAACTTTTAAAGTCTTTCTTTTTCAACTTTGACCTTAAATTTTGTTGTTTGTGTTATATAATACTTTATGGAAGTTATACCTAATGGAATTATATTTAAAACTCAATCAATTCATATATTTTGCATCAAGTATTATGCAACACAAAAAAAGAATATTTGAGGTCAAAGTTGTAAAAGGAAGACTTCAAAAGTCAAAAGTGGACAAATAAATTGGGACGGAGGGAGTAATTAATTGTAATTGGATTAGATACTTAGGGCCCGTTTGGTTTGCATATGGGTTTAGGATTATGATTAGGATTTAGATTTAGATTTGGATTTGTATTTGGGATTGGTTTAGGAGAGAGAAATTATATTTATTTATTAATAAATTATAAAAAACATATTTTTAAATAATAGAAAGTACATGAAACAAAAAAAATATAAAATGATATTTGTGGTTGACAAATTTAATGAAATAAAAAAATGTGTGTGATTTGACACAATCCAGCAAAACCCACCTCGAGGGTAGGATTTAAATATATACCATCAAACCCCTCTGTCAGGTTTATATGTATGTACCAAACATGTGATTGATGACAGGAATGAGCCTAAAGCACCTAAATCCCGAATACCAAACGGGCCCTTATTTATAGAGGTTTGGTGCCGTGAGAGAAATGGTGTCACCTCAACACATTTTCTCATAACATCAGAATTTACTAGAAAACTATAAACATCAATCATTTATAATCACACCATGCCATGGTGCACCTAAACCCCACAGTTGGTTTTTTTTTTTTTTTTTTTTTTTTTTTTTTTTTTTTTTTTTTTTTTTTTTCATTAAAACAACATATTAAACTAAAAATAAAATTTCATTAATAAAAAAAAATACAAACAAAATATATCAATATCTCGAAATGTTGCAATAAAATCTCGTCAGCTTGTAACTAATTAACAACACTCGGTCTATTTTTATCTCTTTGAAATTTAGCCTACTTGTACCCACAATCTTATAACCTAGATAAAAACTAAAGTTGTCCTATTTCTAACACAATCACACACCTACACACTTCTTCATTACACGCCTACACACTTCTTTATCTATGATAGAAACACACAAACAAATCATCATACCCTTCGAATCTCAGACACATAAACAAACGTTTAAAAGAGAAAAAGAAAAAAAAAACACAAAATCCCATCGCATGGGCTGGTGGTGGTGGCGCGAGAGGCTAACAGCCGAGATTGGGTATGGTTGTGGCGCCGTGCAGTCGGGATGGTGGCATGGCACGAAGCCATCAATTCATGATACCGTGAGCTCTTATGGAATAACAAAATTGCAGTTGACTAACTAAAATATTTCAAACATATTGATTAAATGAAGTTAGAAAGAGATATATGATGAAATTTCTTACGAGTGGTCTTTTAACAAAGCCACAATAAGTTCTCTAATTTACCTCAAAAATTGTTTAATTAATATAATATAATAAAAATAAAATTAACACGAGATTGAAGAAACAGGAACACTCTTAAACATAATTTTTTTTTGAATGGCAATTTATTAAAGAAACACTAGCAAGAAACTAGCAAATTACATAGAAATATTACTAGGATTTTTAAGCCAATCGTTCATACAAAACGAGGCTTTACATCTATACCGAACCCAAAAATAAGACTTAGTCACAATATCGTCAAACAATGTCGCCTTCATCGGAATCTTAGAATCAAAGATCATCTTGTTACGGAACGTCCACACGTACCACCAAAAAACGTAGAACACTCCCTCCAACATCAATTTATTCTTGAACGAAAGCCGTAAATTCTCCATCCACGACACCCAATCCACATACGACTCGACCCCCACATAAGGAACATCCCACCAACGAGCGATCAAGCGGACTAATTGACGAACCAGATCACAAGAGAAAAATAAATGACTAACCGTCTCCACTCCCGTATCACAAATACCACACTTAATAGAATCGATTACCTCGACGCGAAATATTAAATATGGTAGGCAACGAATTAGATTTGACCTTCCAAGCAATCACATTAACCTTAATAGGCACGTAGCGCACCCACCTGGTTTTTTGAGCAGCATCTGGAAGAGTTTTATCATCGATCAAACGCCTTACCGACGCCACAGAGAACTCTTAAACATAATGCTTAATTTAGCTAATTTCACTAAATATATATTAAACGAATACAAAGTACTAGGGCCGAGCAAAACAGACCTGAAACCAAGCCGAAATGAAAAACGAGATGAACCGTCTAACCGTAACGAAGCGATCATATTCTGTTCGCTTTTCGGTTCTGTATATTTATGATTTTCGGTTTCGTTTCGGATCGGTTCGAGCGAAAACCGAGAAAAACACGCCCAAACCATATAAACCCAACCGAAACGAACAGATCAACACAAACCTGACCGAACCGAGTCAATTCGGTTCAATTCTCGGTTCATGTCTTTCACATTGGTTTTTGCTTTGGCTCGGTTCGATTCGATTTTAACCCGATGCTCGGCCTAAAATTGATTTTAGGACTATTTTCCTAACATTCAATTTCGAAAGGACCTTTGTGTAACATGTTCTATCTCCAAAATCCAAATGCCAAAACCCTTTGGAAATGATTAATAGAAAGAACACAAAACCCCCAAAACATCTAACGATAAAACACAACACAAACACAACTGAAGTGAACTGAACAGAACAAGGATATGGGGAGCAACACTCTGCAACATCTATGTCATCAACTTCCTTACTCCACACTTTTATTCACTCGCACCAATCTCTACAAAGGTTTTCCCCTTCAATTCTTTTTTTATAAACCCTTTTTATTAATGCTTGTGAATTTATCTTTAGATTAGAACTTATGTCCGTGCACATGTTTTGGTTGACTGATATTTTTATACACCCTGATTTGTCAGTTAATTCTAGTACTGAAATCGGAAAAACCGCCGAATCGCTAAGAATTTGTTTGCACCCATGGAAATTAGGAAACATTTTACAGAGAAATAGGTAGAGTATATAAGATAACAACACACGACTTTGGGATATATCTGTTTATTAAGGACTAAGGAGTAAAAAATGATTACAGGGTACTGTGTCGACCATTTATGATAAGCAATTTCATTAATTTTTCGAGGGCTTGAAAGTCGGGTAAAGATCAACCAATGCTTATGTCTTTTTCAGTTTGGTGATATGCCAAGTTCTAGGAATAGGCTTACACTCCATTGTGACAAATTGTAGGATCCATTTAAGTAGGCATCATTAAACTCCGTATGAACCTTTCCATTTGGACCCATCTTAGTTTGCTCTTTGACGGAAATGCTTCATTTTTCCTATAGACAGTCTTCGGGAAGGGATGATAGGAAGGCTTCACCTGATGTTTGTAACCAAACCATTACCACCCTTTGCAAAAGCAGAAACTTCTAATCTTCTTTGAATAAGTCCCAACTAAGCCCAAAGCTTTTAATTGTTGGAACTATTGTCAAAGTGGGCACTTGGTAGGTGCGTATGCTAACTCTGGTGTTAGAATAACCTCCGAGTCATATGTTAAGCTGAAAGCAGTCTCTATTACTCGTTTTCTTAGTGGTCCTATCACCCTATGAGACCACAACGGATTCTGTTGTTTAGCGACCTATCCACTTCTGTTGCGCTCCATTATGGCTTTGTGCTTTGGTTCATGATTTTCTCTTAGTCATTAGCTTGTGGATGAGCTACTGAGAGACATACTTGTTGTACATTCATTTCTTTTTCACCAAACATTGAACGATGTCTAAGCAAACTGTTTCTCGTTGTCACTGACTAAAAACGTGAGGAACTGCGTAGTGACACATGATGTGTTCACTAACAAAGTTTTTACGTGTAAAACAGTAATAGTGGCAAATTATTCGACTTCAACCCACCAATAAAGTAACCCGTAGGCCGTAGCTAGAATAAGGTATTTAACCTTACCTCTTTTGAAAAACATTGGGTATTGTGAAATTCCTTCTTGTAGCTATTGGATACTTTATCGAAGGGTTGAGGCCAAACTTTTATTCATTATGACCGGAAAACAAATAAATGCTCTGTATACAAGAATATTATGTGTCACTGCAGAGCTTGTTGCGTGCTGGTATGTGATAACAAGAATTAGTTTGTTAAAAATCCTTTCAAGGTGTGGTGTGAAGAAATGAATATACACAGATGTTTACCCGAGTAACCCATCCACAAGCTGATGGCCAATGGAAGTCACAAACAAAAAGTATGATTCATGCTCATGGCTAGAGAGAGAAGAAGTAGAAGTGGATAGGTTGATGGGTTGCCTAATTGTGGTCTCATAAGAGCACTTTGAACACAAGGCATGACAAAAATCTCTTCTATTTGATTTGTGGCTCCGAGACTGTGATACCGCTAGGAATTAGAGTTTGCACTACTATTAGCTAAATTTGAACATATTGGAAAAGTGAAAGGAGGTTTACTGCTCTTCAAGGAGCTGTTCACAAACACATAATGTACCACTACTATACCCGAGGCTCAAAAACTTATCTTTCTGCCCTTTAGAACATGTACCGAAAGGGTGAAATGGGCCCTAATGCCCCCATATGGTGAGACCTATACAAATTGGATGAGGCATACTAGAATGGCTTACACAAAGTGTTGTTAATGAGGCCCCTGGAATACCATCTGATGAGTGGGTTGAGTTTCTCCAATATTAACTTCTTTCGAGATTGTTAATCAAATTTGTCTATTATAAAGGGATGACATGTTTCCTATCACAATTTTTGTTTAACTCTTTCAGAGTGTTTGTTTTAGAGCTTTTGTATCAAACTGTTCCTGTATTATCCAAGTCATATAGGGGAAGTATCTATATAACTTCTTTATCATGCGTTGAAACTTTTTCGAGTCTCTGCTATCCCTTGTGATTGTAAGCTGATCGTATTCTTATATCTATAAAATGTAAACTTCAGATTTCACAATTTATACATAAGTTCATTAGATCAAAGGGTATATCATATATGTATACAGTCCTTACGTATTTAAAAAGCTACAAGCTTATAAAAACGATATCATAGCCGTTCAAGACTGAAATTTCGTAGTAGCATTCATCCCAAGACATAATATTCTTGACACTTTGTGCTTGAATAAAATGCTCTCAGAAGTATATCATTTACATAAATTGAGTGAATATCGCTTCTAATAGACCTGCATTTGAAATAAGTACAAACCCCAACCACATATACCATAGCCTACAAATATGGGGCTTCTTTGACACGCTCTTTTTGATGAAGTGAAATGGTTTGTCAACATGGGCAGCTACCTCTTAGGTATTCACAGACTTAGCCTCCTCAAATTAGAACCTTTTGGTGACAGTCCCATCGAGCCTTCGCAACATTCCAAGGGCAGGTTTGGGAAACATCCTCTTCTGAATATTCTTTTGAGGGCTGTTAAATCCTAGCCTGATGTGCAGTACGCGGACTTTGGCAAGAGGTCTAAAAATCTTAGGATTGTGAGACAACATTCCCACCATGTAAGTGATGCCTCCAGTTCAGTCAAAAGCAGCTCCACTCATGACATGCGTCAGATACTTTTCTTAGGGTTTCTTATTTCTCTCCCAGCTGAGGCTTTTCTTAGCATTTCTTATTTCTCACCTCTTAGCTTATATGGCTATGCCCAATGTTACTTCGATGGTAGGATTAGTCTGAGCATGATGTTGCTACTCTTCTTCAGTTAAATACTTTCTGCTTATTGGTAACCAGTTACGGGGTATTCTTCATGTCGCCCCACAAACTTATGTATCAGAATGAATCAGGCAACAAGTGTAGAGAAAACTAAAATACAACCAAAGCAAATAAAACATACATTAACTTGCAAGTACACTGATTATCCGGTTTCATTTTTTATTAAATTCCACATCTGACTGATAACCGTGATGACTAACTTGATAATGTGGTTCCAAACTGTTCGTCATACAGTCCCTCGTCTAAGATGGAAGTATGCATTTAGACCGTCATTGTTAATGCTCCGGGTGTTTAGATATGTAGTTAAGAGACATTCTTTCCATATAAGAAAATATGAGTTTTTAACTTTGATTAATCAAATGGGAAGCTTTTCAACTTTATAGATGCTTGTAATACTTTGACCATCATCATATTGTCAATATAGTTTTCTTAGGGGAGGAAATGTTGGGCGCTATTTGGTATGTAAATTGCAATAACAAAATTGTATGGAGTATTAATAATTTAATATGTTTAGTGGCTTACACTTCTGGGTTAATCTGATCTCAAATTCTTCCTTTTACAGAAGTCAAAAGTAGACCGTATTAGTCAAGTTAAGTTTTTTTTTAGTTTGATATTTGAGGTCCTTTAGTTTTAATCACCAAGGTGACACCTTGCAGGTTTGTACCCAATCCCAAGAATGAAGATATATCCGCTGTGCTTTACTAAACAGATGCAAACAACTACATATGAAGTTGTAAAAGGAAGCTATTTAGAGACATCACCTACCAAACAGGAAAACAAAACAAAGGTAACTCTGACTAATATGTTGTAAACCTACATAACAAGATTGTTTGCGTTGAACTAGTTTGTTGCTACAGATAATAAGTATTACTTGTTTTTAGGATACTGCACCTGTGACACTTGATACAGTTGGTGCCTTTCAAAAGCTACCCATGGTGATGCCTTCAGTTGACATTCTTCATTCGGCACTAAGAAAGGCTAGGAGGGTCACACCTACAAAAGGTAATCACACATTTTAATACTTACACTTTCAAAGATATAAGTTGGCGAATATAATACCCGGGTTAGTGCCATCTTGAAGTTGATTGTTAACTATAGACTTTAGTTTGTATGATTCATAGGGATCGCAAATGCTGCTAAGCGTGAGAAAAACAAAGGCGCAAAACATCTTGATGCTCTCATGAAGGTACTTTGAACCCTAATTATTCAGCTAGGTATTCAAGTTTCAGATACATGTATCTTATTTTTCTAATTATTATCAGGAACTAACCCTGCCTTTGAGAACGTACAAAGAAAACTTCCCAAATAAGAGACTTCTTCACCCTTATGAACGGTCTCTTATCGAGTTGACTTTGGGAGATGGAAATTATGAACAGGTTGGTAATAAGCATGCAACTCCTTTAATTTTCTTAAGTTTTTATTTGATGATTGATTCTTCCCAATAACGTATTTGCACATGCATATTGTTAAATGTTTTGTAATTGCAGGTTTTAGGAAGAGTTGATTCATTAAGGAAGAAAGTGGTATCAGTTGGAAAAGAACTTGCATCACTCTGTGCTCAGGTCAGAACCCCTCCCTTAATTTCGTTTTATCAAACAGCATAGTTATTTATTCGAACTCTTAGTGACATGTATTATAGCTATCTCTGACATAAAATCGCTATAACTAATGTTAAACAAATTTCAACAGTCAACATCGAAGCGCGAGGCAGAGGAGCGGTTAGCTGAGGTTAGTAACTAAATTGCAAGAGTGAAATTGATTATTCATTCTGTTCGCTCCTTTATATCTTTCATTTACGATCGGCTGTAACTTGTCTGCAGGGCTTAAAAAGACTTGAAGATATTTATCGTTCTGATGGAAAAGCTGTTGATGAGTTGATGCAAATAGCCAAGGTTTGTGATTTATAAGGATATGGTTCCTACATGATAAGATGTTTTCTAAATCAAGATAGTGACTTTTTTGACGTTTACTTTACTTGCTATACATAGAAATCATCTTTAGCCCTTTGATGAAATGTAATATCTTAATTTTCTAGACTTTGAGGGCAATGCCAGTTGTTGATCTTGAAATGCCAACACTCTGCCTTGTTGGAGCTCCTAATGTTGGAAAGTCATCTTTAGTGCGCTTGCTTTCTACAGGAAAGCCTGAGGTATGCACTATTTGTACTCAGGCTCTTGGCTCTTGGCTCTAAAACATGATGTGTACAACTTAGAGTTATTGTAGCTTTATTGTTGAAAGGGAAAACTGCAGAAAAGGGTATCCTGATACATGCTAAAGTTCATTTAGAGGCATGTACTTCACTCTTGGTCATTAATTTGTAACGAACTTTCAGTTTCCATCACTGAAGGCTAACATACCTTTAAAATCATTAGTATAGTGGAAAACTTTATCGGAAACCGATAAAATAGTTGAGTCATCAGGTCTCCTATTGACGGGTAGTTTTTCCGCTTTTCTAAATGTTTTCGGGGTTCATCACCGTTGAATGATCAAAGTTAATAATTTGTTATCTTAATGATCAAAATGAAAAATCTGTTTGACTTATAGTCATTAAAAGTGAAGTACATGGCCTTATGTAGCTAAATGAACATTGACTTCTAATAGATTACCCTTCTATGCAATTTTCCCAAACTGAGATATAAAGCGAGCAATCTCAGCCAATGATATGAAACTGGTCAATGCAGGTTGCATTTAGCGACTTCAGTTTCTTAATATCACATGAGATATATATATATACAAAATTTACAAAAAATTAGCAAGTCAATTTGACCTGTTTGACCAAATCATCCTGCCTGTGTTGCCACAGGCTTTAGATTTGCAAGCTTTATTGTTCGATATCAAGTTAAATTTTACAATTGTATCATCTATATACAAATCTAAAGACCTGCTGCTCATTTAGATTACAACTGCTTAGTATTTATGAATTACGAAGCACGTGTTCCCTTTTCCCCAGTAAATTGAATTATTAACATAATCTAATCCTTGTGTTCCTGCAGATTTGTAACTACCCATTTACAACTAGAGGAATTTTAATGGGCCATATTGCTTTAAGCTACCGGAATTTCCAGGTCAGTCTTTTGTTTTCAATATGATACGGAGTATCTCTCACTATATTACCCTCAAAGAACATTTCAAGAACCAGCTCAAAAGCTGGTAGGTCTATGGTTACACACATATTTAAGAGTTGAAATATTAACTGCAGGTGACAGATACACCTGGGATCCTACGGAGACGTGATGGTAACATATTTATTCTCTAATTTTTATGTCACTGTCTTTATTTTTCGGTCTGGGAATGATGTCATCCATTGCTTTCTGGTCCAATATAAATGAATTGTTTGACAATTCACATAGTTTAATAAAGAGTGACTAGTATTAAAATATCTAAGATACTCCTCGGTAAAGACAAAACACGGGAAATTCTTTTCTTTGAAAAAAACTGTTACTGATTATTATGTAACGATGACTAGAGGGTTGGCAGTTTCAACCATTCATAGGAAACGGGTCATCATGGGTTGTATCTAAAGGAACAAATCAAATTGGTGGAAAGTTGCCTAAGGTTACAAGTTACAACCTCTTCAATTCTTCAAACAATAAAAAGTTCAGACAAATTTAACAGTATACTTTTTGTAATCATGTTTGAACTTTGAAAAGTGTTGATTATTAGTTTTTTCTCAATTTCTAGAAGTATGCACAAAAAAAATGATGATGGGTCTACGCAACCCGATATGTTTTGACCTATACTTAATAAGTTAACTGTTCTGCTCCTTTATTCAACGTGCCTGTTTTGCCACCTCTAATGATAACTAGTGGTAGAATGTAATACCAAAAAGAAAGTTAAGCAACAGTGGAAATTTACATAAGTTTTTGAACAAATAGAGTATCAGAATAATATCCTCCCTTTTGAATTTATATAAACACTTATATTTATATTGGGTCAATACGTGTTTCCATCTGCAGAGGACAGAAATAATTTAGAAAAGCTAACATTGGCGGTGCTCGCTAATCTACCTACTGCCGTGTTATTCGTTCATGATTTAACTGGAGAGTGTGGGACATCTCCTTCAGATCAGGTACTACATTGTGGCGAGTTCTTTAAATAAGCATCTGGATCTGCGCTTTTATGTGTATTATTCCTTATACTTTGCTCTGTAAATAATGCAGTTTCTAATTTACCAAGAAATAAAAGAAAGATTCAGTAGCCATCTATGGATTGATGTCATCTCCAAGTGTGATCTATTGGAAGAAGAATCACCTATTCTTTACGTAACAGAAAATGCTGAAGATGATAACTCTGAACTAGTAAAATACCGAAAATTTGGACCTGATGGAGCCCTTCGTGTATCAGTAAAGAGTAAAGTTGGGATTGATGAGGTTAGAACTTTATCATGTCCATAGAAGTATAATGTTTCCATTTTAATCTTTTTCCATGAGATTAACTTTCTGATCTGTCAGAAAAATCCGAGTCAAACGTATCTTATTTGACATCCTCTTAAGAACACTTTTTTTTTTGCTTACTACGCTTATTTTATCCATGCGTTGGTCTTCTTAAGCTTCTATTGTTTTCGTTGTGCTGTTTTCCAGCTAAAAATTCGAGTTCATGAGCTGCTGGCATCTCAATCAGAAAGACTAAACATTCAAAAGCCCGAGGATACAAAGGAAGCATCTTCTCCACGGAAAATTTTCATCTAGTATGCTTTCTGTTATTTTGTTCAACCTATGTTACATCAACAATGCAAAACGGATGGAAGTTAAAGGAGATGCAACGGTAAACTTAGCCCCGGTGCTGTTGATGTTCTTGAACCGACATCAACACAGTTGCTTTTAATATGTTACAGTTATTTACTGGTAACAAGGAGGTAGATGAACATGTATACTACACTACTTTTGAAATGACTTGTCATTTTTTTTACAAGTAAAAATGATTAAAGTATGTTTTGTAGTTCTAAGTTTCTTGTTTTGGTAGTTTTCAGTTGTTTAGCACAGGAATGTAGAAATATATTAAGACCTTTTCTGACACTTCTTTTTGGCTTTTTATGTTTGTTTTTCTATAAAAGAAAAAACAAAGAAAGCTGACCGTTGTCTGTCCCAACTAAAAGTTTGTTTGGATCATTGGATGTATTATGGTTATTTTAAGTACAATTGTTGATATGTTGTATGAGTGTATGGCAAATTTGACTTTAAGATTTTATGTACCATGTATCAAAATCAATATTGTAAACTTTGTTTTTCTGCGATACAAAAATGTATCCTCAAAAGGTTTAAGTCGTAAAGAAATCTTAACCCGTGCATTTTAGTTGGTCGCCAACTAACTTTCAAGGGTCTAGACCCAACTAGCACTCACAATAATGAACACATGTGAGTGATTATTAGTCTGGAGTTGGAGTTGGAATTGAACTCGTACATTTTGATCGCCATAACTTGTTTTTTTGCAATAAAACAAATTTGTATATATTCAAATCCAATTACTTGTAAATTTTAGCTCATAATTATTATTTCTACTATTCAAACACGGGAGAACATGTTCCTTTATTTATATGCTGCATCCTTTCATAATACGGAGTATAAAATATCAAAGATTTGCTATCGTTCAAAGATTCCAAAGGACTGGAAATCCATTCAGAAGCACACTCCATGAAATTTTTTAATATTAAGAATAATGAACAGAAGTCATAATCATCAAATATTCAATTCGTCTATTTTAATACTTTAGTACAATGTTTAATTAAGATATTTAACATGCAAATAAAATAATTGATGAGTCATCGTATTGTCCCTGATTTAAAAACAAAAAGAAAGTAACACCTTTACAAAAAGTTGGAATAAGAGATATCAGATATATATAAAAAATTTGTTGTTTTGTCACTAATTGATTCTTCAACAGCCTATAGTGGGATGAGAGGAACCTACTTAAAAAAAGTATCATTAAGAGCGTGTTGGGAATGTTTAAGTGACATTTAAGGGTCAAAAAGAGATTACACATTCAGTATATGTTTAGTAAGTGGTGGAGTAATACCGGAAAAGATGAACAAAGTATTATTAATTGTGGCATTGGTAGGCTTGTTTTTATGAGATGAAGCATCACTTTAATACCACCCATCGCGAGTGATCTCAGTCTTTACCATAACCTGTATTTTTTATCACTTTTGCACTTAGTGATAGTCTGTGCCACTATTATTTTTGTTTTATTGTTGTTTGTGAGTGTGTTTGGAATATATTTTAGGGTACGTTCGTATAAAGTGAATATTTTTTATATTTTTTGTTTGATGATGACCATAAAAGGTAAAAGATGATGATAGTGTGTTGAATGATAATATGACGCTAATGTAAGAGTTGTGATAGTGATGACCATAAAAACTAGTATAATATTATCACACTCTCTCAGGCATTCAGTGATACAATGAACAACGATGGTGTATGTGGTTCTCGTGATACAATGGACGACAATGGCCAGAAACCAAAGGAGGTGGCGGTGGGGATTGGGATTTGGGTGGAAAGGTTTGTTTTTGTATACGTATCTAGTGGTGTCTTTATTTGTTTGTGTATGTCGATGAAATGATAGATAAACTTTTTTTTGAGTTTTGGATGGTGACGAATTTAGGTTTGTCGGGATGAAGGATGGTGGTGAATTTAGGTTTAAAAAAAATAGAAGTTTAGCTGAACTTTAAAAGAGGAAGAAGACGAGGGTATTTAGTCATTTCACTTTAGCCTGAGAACCAAACGTCCCTCATATTAGGGGTGAGCATCGGGTCAAAACCGACCTGAAACGACCCGACTCGAAAAAACCGAAACCTGAAACTCGGAAAAAACCCAAACCGAAGCTGAAATTACTCGGTTTTTCTCGGTTCGGTTCGGTTTAGTTTTTGTCGGTTTTTCTCGGTTTTTTGCTCGAACCAACCCGGCCGACCCTACCTGAAATCGAAATTCGGAAAAAACCAAAACCGAGTTAGAAGCGAGTTTGGTCGGTTCGGTTTTGTCGGTTTTGTCGGGTCAGTTCGGTTTTGCTCACCCTATTTAGATTTACTTGCTCATAGGGGTGAGCAAACGGACCGGATGGACCGGACCGATACCGGACCGGACCGAGACCGGACCGACTCGGTCTAGGGTTTTTCATAATTTCGGTCTCGGTCCGGCTCGGTCCGGTCCGGTCAAGCTTAAAAACCGGGCATTTAGCCTATTTGGACTGAGACCGGACCGAGATCAGACCGGACCGAGACCGGACCGACCACATTCGGTCCGGTCTCGGTCTAGGTTTTTTGCCGGATTCAGTCTCGGTCCGGTCCGGTTTTCGCCCGATGAGCACCCTTAGCTCATAAGGACGGTCGTTGCAATTTTAAAAGGCCAGGGACTGAACATACAATTTGGTAAAACCACATAGACGATTTTTGCAATTTATTCCAGTAAAAATAAAATAAAAAATATATTCCAGCCGTTTAGTCGGTTTAATTTCTTATAGTAATTACAGTATTTAATGAATGAATACAAATGAACAACCACCAATAGGAGTAAAGCCAACATAACAGAACAGGACCAACTAGTAACCAACCCTATAAATACACCGAAACATAAGTACAAATCGACACGTTAGTTGATTAACACAAATCCTCTCAGATCTTCAGTTTTCCCTTCACTTTCACTTTCATTCCCGGTATGATTTCATTCCTACATATATAATATATATACTAGTATCTTTTAGATCTTTGATATGATATATTAATATGATTTACATGTTGTATTATGTTTGGAATATGATGTTGTATTGTATTATTGATTTATGGGGTTTAGCTATATTTAAATGTCTTCTTTTAAGGTTGATGTTTTTATGCAAGTCTCACATGTCCTAAGCAGGACTTGAACCCGCAACCATTTGGTCGGGGAGCTTCTCACACAACGTGAGATACCATTGGGGCACAAGCCCTTTGGTGCAAGTCTCTTTTATTATATGTGATATATGATTTAGAATTGTGTGCTTGGATGTATCTATCATTGTGGAATTGTCGATGCGATATTTAAGTAAGATTAGTTAGTTGGAGAGGAGAAGAAAAGGTTCAAACTTTGGAAATTTCGTAAACGAGGACCACTGAGTATGAAAGTGTTGTATTTCGATCTGGAAGTGACACATTGTTTAAGTATTGTTTGAATGTGGATTGGTTTATTGTTACACATACCCTTTTGTGATATAAGTATGAATTTTGAGTTAGATTCGTTGGTTTACATGTTACATCTGTAGGTACTCGTCAATTTTTTGTTATTAGGTATACCTGAACATCCAAAGATTTACATTTTAAGCTTGGTTGTGATCAAAGTATAAAAGTACTTGCGCTCCTGAATTTTGAGGTTGTTTTAGGTATATATTACACTGGAACTAGGCCAGTTTGATGCATTTGTTAAAAAAGTTTGGCGATATTTATTGACCCAAAGATTTTCTTAAACCACACTTAGTCATAGGAGTTCTCTAGAAAAGATACTGCTAGACAAAGTCAACATGTATGGCTTGACGTTATCCTTTATATGCACAAATAGTTGAAGTTTCATCTTATTTGCGTTTAAGATGTTGACTTTATGCTTGATTTCGGTGGATCTTAATGTTAACCTGTGACAAGAAGCTCCATGTGACGCGAAAGAGGGGAAACATGTGTATATTATATATATATTTTTTTACTTTAGTGTGGCCCTGTTTTTTTTATTACATATTATTTGAAAGACTTGTAGGGTTTCTTAAAAGATTGTATTTTGAAGAAACGTTTGTAACCTTCTTGGTCCATTGATAGTGAAAGTCTTTGCTGCCTTACCCAAGGATGTTGGCATCTTTGGCAAATATTCTTCCGTTATTATTCTCTGTGTCTTTTGGTATTTGGTTGTGTATTAGGATGTACCTTATTCTTTTCTATCGTTGGTCTTTCATTAGCTTTATCGGTTTATAAGAATTACTATTAGAAGAGCAGGGATACGATTTATCAACAAGTTATTTACACTTTCTTGAAATTAAAGTTATAGACTTTTTAGAACTATCCCCTTACCGTATCCTATTTGCTCGTCCATTGACTTTTACTGTCATTTGATTCGTTTTAGGATCATTTGTCCTTTTTTCTTGTCATTATGTAGTTGTTTAAGAAGAAGTGATTGGAGAATCCGAGAATCAAATCGATTGATTAACCCGTTCGATTGATTGGAGAAGAAGAGAGTCAGAGAAAAACTAAATCGATTGCATAATTTGGGACTGACCCGTTCGACCCATTCTATTGACCCAAATTGACCTGTTTCTTTTATTTCAAAAAGATTTTAAAAGCCCATTGGACCCAAATGTTAAAATTATACATGACCCAAAAAACCCAAAAGTTAAAATAAGTGAACCAATTGACCCATATTTTACCTCTTTGGTTCACTTTTGCCACCTCTAGTTGTTTTGGAC
>LBNU01006449.1:6004-17008 GCA_014162995.1 Artemisia annua | reverse complement strand
TTATGAAAGTTTATGATGTAATGTTACTACAAGTGGAAGTCCAAGGGCTAGTAGTGTAAAGTATGGAGATGAATCTTGAGACCCTTGGACTCCCCTATAAATACAATGTGTAAGCCTTCCTTAAGGCTTGTTGGTTCTCATAATACACTATCATATTTATCATATCATTAGTAGAGTTCCTTCCATATTATTCTATATTCTTCTTCTCCATTCTAATTCTTGTATCATTGGTTGTTTATGCTATAACATGGTGACCTAACAGATCTATAAGGTGACGGCGTCAGAAGTGGATCTAGGCCATCCGAGAAACCTAATGGCGGCGAGCTGACGGCGTCAGCCCTTATAACCTGACGCCGTCAGAGTGTAAAATATATATATAGTTTTCTAATTTTCATTCATTAAGTGTGGAACTTTGTGGAGAACTTTTAGAGCAAACCCTAAAGATGAATTTTCTGTGACTTTTAGGGTTTCCAACCCTTGGAACCCTAATGCTTAATTAAAGATAAGTCTTCACTTTAATTCAATCAATATGTCTATGTGTTGGTTGTCTATCTATCTTGCTTATCTTTCAATTAACATGAGTAGCTAAATTCTCTAGTGTTTGCTTAGATCTAATGAAACCTAACTATTAATTATTGGTTGATTGGTGTGTGTTGTTGTTTGTTGGGATGATTGTTTCATCGATGTTAGGCTCAAGAAAACTGGCCAACCTCCTTTATGGTAACGTGCTTAAACGTCTTGGGAAACATGTAGTCGAGGCATACTAGGCTATCAAGGTAGTATTTAACGCATGAGCCATTGTTTACAACCCCTATGGTTGTGCCGTGCATGGCATAGGGCGAGATAAGAGCTCATAGAATTGGAGAGATATGTATGCCACTCCATGAGTTATTAGGAATAAACCCTTCATCCACACAAGTAACACATATATCAATTAACCGGTAAGAGATAGTTAGGGAGTAATGAAATCTAAGTAAACATAATTTTCTGCATATTGTTTTCACAACCACAATAGTTTAGATATTTATTTTATTTTAATTTGCATAAGTAGTAAACTTTGGTTAGTTGACTAGCAACTAATTCCGCCCTTCCTCTAAAAACCCGAGATCTTTACTTGCTTTCCATAAAACATAAAAATACAAAAAGAATCTTCCTTCCACCTTTAGACCTATTAGAGTAGATTTTCTATCCTAACGAACACTATTCCCTGTGAGAGAACGATCAATCCCCCGTACTTACCACTATCCTATACTACATCGGTCAGGTACACTGCCTGGTGGGGTTGTAAGCCTCTTGAGATCCCTCGAGAGGTAAAACCTGTTGTAAGGTCACAAAACCACGCATCAAGTTTTTGGCGCCGCTGCCGGGGAATAGTTATTGTTTAGGTAGAATTTTTATTTCTTTAGGTCTACTCACTAGGTTCCTTTCTAGCGAGATTTTCATTTTATTTTCTAGGATTTTCTTTAGTCTATCTTTTTCTTTGTGTTTTTTTTCGTAATCTTTACCATCCGCCATCATGGAAGGTGGTAACATCCTTGATCCCAACAACCCACCTAACCGGTTTCAACCCAATGGTAATTCCTTAAACCGTACCTTCAACAACAATCCTTCCAACAACTATGGTAGTACCAACAACTTTGAAGGATTGATGTCGAAATTTATGGCGTCTCAAGAAGCTCGTATATCCAAGTTTGAATCCGAGTTCAAACAAAAGCAAAGCGAGATGACCGATAAAATCGATTCCTTGTTGAAGATTCTCAATGATCGAGAGATGGGATCCCTCCCGAGCGACACGGTCAAGAACCCGAAACTAAACGTTAACTCCATTTCTTCGGTTTCATCTCCTAGTTCTGGTCCACAATACTATTTGGTCAACGCCATGAGCACGTGTTTCAAACAAACCCAAATCCCTCAAAAAAACCACGAGAATAAAGCATCCAACACCAAGTCGGTCGATAACATAGTTGAAACACACCCTACAAAAGACCTTGATGAAGAATTCAAGGAATTACACCTTGAACGTTCGGTTATTGATGTGTTGGGACGAGCCCCTTACTATAGCGCTCTATTAGAAAAATATGAAGAGAAGCTCAAATTAGGAGAAAAAGGGACCGCCTTCGTTCGAAACAAACTACCTAAGAAGTTAGATGATTCGGGTCTATTTGTCCTACCGTGTAAGATAGGTAACTCGGAAGTATATGACACATTGGCCGATCTTGGGTCTAGCCTCAACTTACTTCCCCTACCTCTCTACACCACCCTCAAACTAGGAAAGCTAGAAGAGACCGAAGTAATAATAGGCTTAGCGGACGGAAGTGTGGCATACCCGGTAGGAGTAGTGAAGGATGTGATAGTTCACATAGGGAAATTGACAATTCTAGCCGACTTCCACGTCCTCGATATGGTTAGTGACCCCAAATGCCCTTTATTGATAGGAAGAGGATTTTTAGCCACCGCTAGCGCTATGATTGATTGTAAGAGGTCTAAGATTACGGTAGGAGAAGGAGAAACGTGGTCGGTCTATGATGTTAAGAAACATGCCTATGACACCATCGAGGAACCCCCCGATAGGAAGATCTCTAGATACGGACCATGGATAGATGGAGACTTAATAGCACCCCAACGCCCATTCTACCTAGAAGAAGAATTTGTAAACCAAACACAAACGGTAGAACAACTTTTAGCTAGGGACACCGAACTAGATCCCTTTGAAGATCCCCTAGTTTTTAGAAAGATGACCGACTTCCTAGGAGTTTTGCCAATCAACCTAGCCATGAATAAGTGGAAAAGCGAAGGTGATAAGCACAAATGGGATTGGAAAAAGCCACCTAAGGAAGGAGATGGATCGTGGCACATTAAGATAACTTTATATGACCCGGATGGAGAGAATTTTGAGAGGTCATACTTCACTAAACGCACCGATAGGAAACTTCCAACCAAAATCAGCTCTAAGGATATCCTCGATGCGGAACTCACCTATGTCTTATAGGGTGACTTTGAGTCTAGCTACAAGACTCATTAATAAAGAAAAGCGCTTCTTGGGACGCAACCCATGTTTTGTTTGTTTTTGTGTGTTTATTTGATTTTATTTGTTTCCGTATGTAAGTTATATTTCTTGTTATTGATTCATGCTTCAAATTAAAATTGTGAAAATGCTCTATTTTGTTTTTAACTTCGTCTTAACTACATATAAAGGTATTTTGCAAAAGCTAAGTGTAAGGGAAATCTAAATCAGTTTATATAGAACGAATGAACATGAATCATAACAATGAAATTAGCATATATATTAGTACTTGTTTGAGTCAAATGCTTGTATCGAGTCATGATGAATTTTTGCAGGAATTCCAGGAAGTAAGATTTAGATTTTCCAGAATTTTTCCCGGAAGCTTAACATGAGAATTCTGTCAGAACTTTCTGACGGCGTCAGGCTATGATTTTCTGCAAATTTTTGAAAGTTTTGTATTTTTCCCGAAACCTAAAAAGTTTTGTCAATTCTTTAACCTATAATCTCCAGGAATTCTGCAAAAATATTCATTCCACAAGCATTATATCTTATTATATAGATTTTACCGCCGATTTTACGCGAGGTTGGCCTTTATCTTTTTCAGGTTAACAGGTTATTTTGGACAAGAAGACGTTTATTATTTCGGAAGGGAAGCTTTGAACGCTCGTCTTTCTTGGAAGAAGATCTAACCATCTTACTTCATTATCCACAACAAACGATTCAGGGGAGTATTTGATTTCATTCTTTCATCTTATTTACTTTTACGTCTTTTATTTGAACATTGGGGACAATGTTCGGTTTAAGTGTAAGGGGGGTAAATGAAAGCACCGTTGAGAATATACTTACGCTTGATGTTTTGCTTTGTTTGATAGTAAATTTGTAATAAAACCAAGAGAAATGTTTGTTAGGGCAATTTTAGCGCCAATTTAAATTTTTTTACAACATTTAGAAGTGAAACCTTGATTTTAATGAGCGTCTCATGGATAGGAAATTGTATGACTAGCACAAAAACCATACCACTCAAAAATTTCCACCCCAAATATGTGAGGTTCGCCTTTAGATCTTGTTAAATATGTAACAATTTAGGATGAGTCCAATACTCGTCCAACGGGCCTAAAGCCCAAACGTTTAAGAGAAGGGAAGGAGTAGGCGTGTTGCCCTAGCTCCCATCCTGTAAATAGGACATCTATGTATCCCATTCTCTTGTTGGTTATTTCAATAATATAGTGAAACTCTTGCACTTTTATCCTTCATATTTGATCTAATCAACCAAACTCTATTTCTCATCTCATTTCTACCAAATCTATACTTGTGTTTACAATATGGTGACGTTTCTTTCCCTATTACTCTTGTTATCTTTACTTCTATTTTGGTCTTTCTTGAGTATTGTATGTTATTGGGTTGTTATGAGTTTGTTGCTTAGTAATTATGGGCTATGCTATTGGGCATGTTACATTGTTGGTTATTCATTGGTATGTTTATATATAGATTATTGTTGTCGATATGTTAATAATAGGGTTTTGTGGATTGAGTATGCGATTGCTGTGTGGTACTATCCTTCTTCTCTCTTTAAAAATCCTGCAGGTGTATGATATGGATGACTACTAGTGCGGTATTAGATATAGTGTGCACCTTATAGGACTTCTTTCTGATTGTTATGGTATGCGTTGTATAGAGTTGATCGTTATGTCTTTTGGATGTTCAGGTGCATTTGCTGTATTGTTTATTTTGTCGATCTAATACTTACTAAGTAACATACGAACCGAGCGTAAGCTTGATCGCCAGTTTATTAGCGCTACATTATTTGCAATGGATTTCATGCAAGCGAGGAGAATTTAGTACCCATAATTTAGTTAAAGCGGTCCCAATTATTATCTAGAGTCGTCTCTGAATAGGACCCTTTGGTCCCTTATTCTGTGCGACAAGAGCGATCGCCTCATGCAAGAAAGGCAAGCTATCCGCATGCTTTAATGTAAACACAACGTTACGAGAAAATACAAGTTGCTACAGAAATCTGCGCGGGTCAGCTTCGGTCTTCATCATGGGTTTCTCTCGGGTGAGGATGATAAGCTTGTTTCATGGCAGTCAAAGAAGCAGGGATTGCACGGCCACTTATCATAGACGTAGGACTGAATATGCTAACACATGTCTGCATTTGTGGCTCAATCATATTGGATGCGGACATTACAACTGCAAGACTATGGCTACACATTCAAGTCCTGCGAATGGTATCCCGATTTATTGTGACTCCAAAAGTGCAATCGCCATCTCGTGCAACACTGTCCTTCACACCAAATCCAAGCATATCGCCTTACGGTATCATTTCATTAAAGATCATGTTGAACAGGGTACGGTGGAATTATATTTTGTGGGTACTGAATACCAATTGGCGGAATTGTTTACAAAAGCCCTTGCTCCTACAAGGTTTGCTGAACTGGTTCACCAAATTGGTATGCGATGTTTGACTCCCGAAGATTTAAAATCTTTTCTCACAAACAACTAACGGAGTCAACATCAAATTATCTTTGTAAATACTATTTCAAAAACAAAATACAAAATTATAAAATATCAAAAACACAAAAAGATTTTCAATTAACCTCTTATTTATCACGACTTCAAGATATGTTTTCTCCAACGTTTTCAACATTTACCGTAAGCATATCTTGAGGGGGAGAAATTTTCTTTTCTTCGTAAAGTTTTTCTCATCTTTGTCACTTTCTTATTTATGTTCTCTTCATCTTAATCTATCCCGACATATCATCGAACCCAAAGTTTGTTCAAAATTAATCACCAAAAAAAATTTTCGGTTCATGATAAGTCGTGTGTCTCACTCGCAAATGCTTTTTAATACTACAAGGACCAAAAGTGCAATTCTCTAGAAAACAAAACCACAGGGACTGAACATGTTAATCTTGAAACAATGGAAACCTATATCAGTCCTTAACCCCACGATTTTTTTTCTCCTATTCACAAAACAAACACAAACATACACGCTGCCACAATTTTTTCACCCAAAATCAATTATTTTTCTTGCAAAGATTTCCACTTTAACTGTAAGTTTAATCCTCTCAAATTAATCTTTTCTTAATCGTACAATGAAAATCTGCTTGAAAAAATTGGATTAGGGCTCGAATTAGATTGGGTGTTCTTGGTTTGTGAAATTTTGTTGCAATTAACTGTCAAAAGCTGTTTGGGTATTTCGTTGTTGGGTCATGTATGGGTTATGTCTTGAATATTGTAGTCATGTTTGTTTTGTGTTAACTTGGCTATACCCACGTACGTAAACAACAACATTTTTCTTGAAGACTTGTACTGATTTAGTGATATTGATAGCGAGTATGACTGTTTTGGGTTTCGTAGCGAGTATGATTATCATGATTATGATAGCGAGTATGGTACTTTATTTGTGCTAGCGAGTATGGTGATTAATATATGCTTAGCGAGTATGAACCTTTAAGAAGCATAGCGAGTATGACTTTTTCCCATACGTAGCGAGTATGATTTTTTCCACAGCGAGTATGAATCTTATATGCTTAGCGAGTATGAACCTTTAAGAAGCATAGCGAGTATGACATTTTTTTGTCAGCGAGTATGAAAAGTTTACTTAGCGAGTATGAGATTTCTTTGTAAGCGAGTATGGAAAAATTGACTTAGCGAGTATGAGAATTTAGTCCTAGCGAGTATGAGATTTTTTTGTTCAGCGAGTATGAAGTTTTCTCAGCGAGTTTGGACTCTTGTTTGTTAGCGAGTATGAAACCTGTTTTAGTGAGTATGGTGTTTTCTCTTGATCCTAGCGAGTATGATTTATTGTACCCAGCGAGTATGGCCTGTTATCTTAGCATAGCGAGTATGGTCTGCTGTATGATTGTTTATCTATGATAACCAGTATGGTCTTTGTTTGTGTTAGCAAGTGTGATTCTAAAAATATGTGCTAGTATGATGTGTTATGCATATACTTGGTCGGTGTTCATTCTGATGGTTCAATACGTACTTGCTATAACCTGTTTTCACTCCGAGTAAGGAGAATGGACTAGAACCATCACCGTATGGGTTCTATTTTGTCCCTTTTATGAAAAGAAACTCTGCCGAAATTTTTCAAAAATATAGCAAGTATGTAGAAAGCTTGGTTGAGTTTTCTGTGATGTGTTCATGATGATTAATAGTCATAGGATTATTCACTAACGTTAACTCGTCCACATGTACTTGGTTGCTTGTGTTGTTCTCTTTCAGGTACCACAATGTCTCAAACACCAACTCCTAGACACGAATTGATTCACGGAGATGAAAGAGATATCAGCAAATCTAACCTGAAAGTTGATTTCAAAAGGATTCAATGTCACTCTACTTGTGAGATCATCGTGGAAATTCTACAACACCACTTCATTAGCCGAATCCTTACAGCAACATGTACTGTGCCTGAAGTATACATGATTCAGTTCTGGAAGGATTTTGAATCCAGCAAGGATTTCGAAACTATCAAAGTACGCCTTGACAGCAGAGACATAAGGTTTCAGGTGGATACACTTAGGACAGTTTTGGGTCTTCCTGCTGAAGGATCCAAAGACATTAAGAAGTTTACTCGACCACCTTCGCTGTCTGAAGTTACTAGATTCCTTAGGGAACTAGGTTATGATGAATCAGAACAAAGACTCACCAACCTCGCTTCCATTAACCGCAGATTCATTCCGCAACCATGGCTCACACTTTATGCCATTCTCACCAACTGTGTCACGGGTAAACAAACTGGGCATGAACACCCTTCACTAGAATTTCTACAATTTTTCTGGGGAGTTGTAAATATGGCCAGTATAGACTATGCTCAGCTCATTTGGGAAGATATGATCTATCAAGCTGCTCAAGTTAAGAAACAAACTGAAAAGAAAATACCTTTCTACCGATTCACCAAACTCCTAATTCAGCATTTCATGAAGGAATACTCTGACATTGATCCCAGAACAAACGACAAGCAACATCAACCAAACATGGATTACATGTTCACATCTGCTCGGATTCAATCTACAAACACCACCGTCCAAGGAATGAGAATTCCTGATAGGCTGCTTTCTTCTAGTATCCGAAAAACAAATGCTTTTAAAGTATACGATGATGCTGAAAGGAACCAAAAGGTTGGAGTAAAAACATCAACAACCAAAAGGTTGGTTTCTAGAGAAACCGGAAAAAAGTTCCCTATGCCCAAGAGTAGAACCAAGAAAGTTACACGCCAACATAAAGAAAAACTCACACTCTATGATGAACCTGATGAACCAGTTCTCAAAGATGTTGTAGCAGAAACTGGTAAAAAGAAGAAAGAAGGGAAAGGGAAAGAAAAAGAGTCTCCTGTGAAAGCTGCAAGTCCACCACTAACTGAAGCTGAAGATGCCAAAATATTGAAGCGTGCAATGAGGGAGAACAAACGGATTGAGGAAGAAAGATTGGCTAAATTGAGAAGGAAAGGTCAAGGCTCAAGCTCTAGAGCAGACACCTCTCCAGAGAAACATGAGGAATCCGGTTCTCGCACTTTATCAGAATCACAACACAGTGACACTGCTTCAGATAAAGCCGAACAGTCTTCTAGTTCAGCTACAAAATCTAGTGATGGTCATGAAGCTGATCAAGAACAGGAAGAGAGCAGTGATGAACGGGTAAAAGTTTCTGATGATGAAGAAGATCAGCAATCAGAGAATGCAGAAAGTGATGATGAAGAAATAGTTCAGCAATCTGAAAACGATGAAAGCAATGATGATGAAGAGGAAAAGAAATCAGATGAGAATGAAAGTGAAAAGAATTCGGAAAATGAGGAAAGTGAACATGAAAAGAACAAAGAAGTGGAGTCGGATGACGACAGCAACGACAAAGTCAACGATTACCAGATTGTTGCTATAAGTGCTCCAACTCAAACACAACCTGAACCCTCAACTCAAACTCAACCATCACAACAAGAACCACCTTCTTCACAAACATCCCAAGGTCCAGGTCCACTGAAAATGCTAAACAAAACTATGTTAAAGCTTAAGGAGCAACTTGACAAACAGAAGCTACAGTTGGAGAAACTAGAAGGTCATGGCATTAAGAAAGCAGTCAAGGAAAGAGTGCCAAGAGAAGTCGAAAAGTATGTTCGTGACAACCTCCCGGGAACACTTGAAGACCTTGTCAAAAGGAATCTGAAGGAGATAGTATCACAAACTTTACAGACTACTCCCCTGACCATTCAACCCGTACCAGCCAAACCAACTGTTAATGAGCTTAAAGGTCAACTCCTGGAAGCAATAGTTAATGACCCGGATGAGGCAGAACTTCGAAAAGCTCTAATCAAATCAATGAAGAAAGCCTCTGAAAAAGATGCTCCTTGCCAACCTACGAAACAGCCAAAGAGACGCCGAGATGACACAGATCCAGATGATCAGCCACCTAAAGGAAAGCGAAAGCAATCACATGGATCATCATCATCTCGACCTCCAACTGGAAAGAAAGCAGATACGGGCAAAGAAACTTCAAGGAGGCAGTCTTCAAGTGATGTTCAGATGGATGATACTGAGGTTCAGACTGAGATGGAAGCGCCAATGGAGGATGTACAGTTTGAAGATGTTCAGTTTGAAGATGTCCACATACCAACCAACGTCAACGAACCACCAAAGGATGCACAAGCACTTCCTGCTCCTGAATGGATTGATCCAGCAGCTCCTTCGTACAATTGGTTTGATGACATGGTTGACGCTTACCCTGATGTTCCTGAGACTGAAGCGCCAATTGAGGGATCGATTATTGGGTTCACAAAAAGACTGAAGAGAGTAATGAAAATCCAAAGACTTCAATTGTCAGATCTGATGCAAATTCGAAAGGCAGGATTCACAGAGTTCAAAACTTGCACTACGAATGAGATCGAGTTCGAATACAACGTTGAAGAAGTGGCTCGTGCATTGTCAGAAAACATAACTTGGGAAGCGAGGCCAGCATGGGATAGACTCACTACAGCTTCAGAAGATCTGAAATTTCAAGATTTTACACAACCGCTGCCTCTTCTCGGTACTCCAGCATATCCGAGAATCCCAAAAGAATATTTCTTCAACAAAGATTTGAAGTACTTGATCCATGGCAACTCTGATCCTGATCATCGATATGCTTCATCTCTCACAAAGTTCAAGGCCGCTTCGTATCATATTAACAACTTACATGAGCAAATGAACGGTTTGTATTGTTCAACGGTCTCCAAGTACAATGATGAAGCTGCATTGGGTACACTTCACTGGCCTGAGATGAGAAAATGGTTTCATAAATGGAAACTGGCATCCTGCAAGACAAAGGGCTCAGTTTACCGTGAAGACCGGATTCTCGCCATCACTAACATCCCAGAGACTGATAGAAGATACGGCTACAACTTTCTCGAAAAGATTGTGGTTCGTCGAAGTGATGACAAGATGTACTCATTTAGCGAAGAAGATTTTCACAGATTGAACCCAAATGACATTGAGGACATGTATGTTCTTAAACTTCAAGGAAGAGTTCAGAATCTGCTCGGCAGTCTTCAGTATGACTTCATCAACTCTCTACTTCTCTTCGTTCGTCAAAGAATCATCAAAGCAAGAGTTGAAGACGTTCAGTTGGGAGCCGAAAGCTATCAAACCGGTCTTAATCTCACAGCACCTGAAGATAAGTGTCCTGGCATCCATGAAATGCGGTCCTACACCTTCAACAAGAAACCGTTTGGGGTCGCATTTCCATCGCAAGGAAGAATCTACTTCATGAGATACGAAGAGACGATGAAGTTTGGGGATGAGACACTCAGGAAGATCTTACTTGGGCTTCAAGACAAGTTGAACAAACACGAAGAAGGGTTAAACATAGGCTAGGTGAATCGGGATACTCGTGAAGCTCGGAAATTCATCGCCGTCATCAAACAACGATTAAAATTCCGACATCATGTTCGTACGCTGGAAAGCTTGATAGGAGCAAGGGAAGCAATACCGAACATCCTCACATACCGACGTCCTGATCAGTCTCCA
>LBNU01006443.1:0-10509 GCA_014162995.1 Artemisia annua | reverse complement strand
CATTTTACGTTTTAATATTTACAAGTCTTTTAATTTCTTTTTAGTCTTACGTTTTTAATATGAGTCGTGAGTAGTTTTAAAACGTGTTTGCTTAGTAGCTCGAGTTTGTGAGTTTAGTGAGAGCTTAAACGTTTGTGATAAGAAATCGAAAGATCGCTTAGACGTGTGAGTTAATTATTCGAAGACGAAATCTTTGAACAATTGATTCACTCGTCTTGAGTTGATATCTTTTCAAAAGATTAATCAACAACTAATCTCGAGAAAGGAGAATAACTCATTGCAAACTTTTACCTCAAGCTTAACGAACTTATTCGCGTCGCTTTGCAAACACATTGTCTTTTAAATTCATTTACCGTTTTATTTACTTATCGTTTTATTTACTTATCGCTTTCATTTACCGCTTTCTTTAATCGCTTTTATTACATGCAACTTTACTTGTTTTCTTATTTCATGTCGTTTTTACCGCTTTCCTTTACTTTAATTTGTCGTTGTAGTATAGACTAAACCAAAACTTTCTTTTAAATGCTTATTCATCACACATAGCTCACGGTCTTGAGTGACGAGATCCATATTCAACCCTCGTTGGGACAACGATACCCGTGGTTTGAGCTTGTACTTTGCTCCCGCGAAACTCATCAAAATTGGCGCCGCTGCCGGGGAGCGGTTGATAAGATTGAGTTATTCGATCGTTTGAGTAATGTGTTTTGGAGACCCTTCTTTCGAGAAGTTTAGGCTTTTGTAAATATTTTCAAAATATAAAAACACAAAAATATTTTCTCTTCTAAATTGTTTTTCTTTTGATTTCCCTTTTTCCTAAAATCAAAAATCCAAAAAGATTTCCATTTTCAAAATTAGCTTTCACTTTTGTTTTACATTTTACAACATAAAAACCCAAAAATAATCTTCTTAACCTCTAATCGTTTAATTCTCATGGATTCATTGATACTTTGTGTTGGTTGTGGTGAACCACTCTATGGTTCACCGTGTCGATATTGTACGTGTGTAAGGTGTGGTAACGATATTCAAAACGGAAGTTGTTTGTTTTGTGGTTCAAGTAATTCATTCTCTTATGATCAAAACCCGAATTCATTCGACTATCCTTCAAATTTTTACAACTACCCACCTCCGCTCGACTTATCTTCGTTCTGTGAAGGATGTGGAAATCGTTTGGATCCAACTTCTAATTGTTGTCAACGGTGTACTTGCATGAGGTGTGGTAGAAGTCTTATTAATGGGAATTGTTTGTTTTGTGCTGTCGAAGATGAAAATTCATATTCTCAAAATTTCAATTCGAACTTTTCCAATTACCCTCAAAATGATTCTTACTTACCTCCTCAAAACACTTATGAGCAAGAACCGTATTTCAATCATGATTCATTTCAACATCCACCAAATCCGTTACAACAATCATACGAGTGTGAGTATTGTGGAGGTTCGCACCTTAGCACCAACTGTCCATTTTCTCCTGATGTTCACCAAAAATTTCAAGATATGATGATCGCATTTGAGAAATTGAACAATGAACTTACCCAAGAAGACTCTCATCAGAAAACGTATGGAGAACTTTTAGCTGAAGAACGAGCATCTAAAGAAAGCTCTCAATATCGTAAGCCCTTCATTTACAATGATGATGATGACGAGGCGTCCATTCAAATTGGGAAGTTTTACAGTACTTCATCATATTTCAACACAACCGTCAAGGATGATGGCAGCAAAAGCATGGAAGAATTGTTAGCAGAAGAGAATGCACTGAGAATACGAGCCTTTCTTTATGAACGTGGCATTATATCTCCTGAATCTCCTATTCCCGACTCTTCCAATCCTTCTCTCACTACGATCGAGGGAAGTGATTCTGTTGTGGAAGAGGTCGATACTTCTCTTGTTAATGATAATTCTATTTCAACCGAAACTCCATCCTCTGATCCTCTCATTTCCGATTCTATCGCTCCTTCTCCCACGCCGGTTGAGAGGAGTGATGTCTTTTCAGATGAGATCGAGGCTTGTCTTGCTAAAAATCATTCCGAATCGACGATGGTTGATGATACTAACTTTGATCCGGAGGGAGATATTCGTTTTCTTGAAAGTTTATTACATGAAGAACCATTACCTCCTCTCCCTCCGAAGAACGATGAAGTTACTGATGAGTCCATTGATAATCATGATGAGATATGTTCCGAGTCTGACGAAGGTTATACTTCCTTGTCTTGTGGAGAAATCGAGTACGTTGAAGAAGAAATCCCTCAGTGTGGCAATCCCACCTCATTTTCTGAACCAAATATTCCTGACTTCTCTCCAGAAGAGATCGATGTTCTTTCAGAAATTGATGAAACTTCAAATGAATCAGATAACCCAGTTCTTGAAACTTTCAAAACAACTTTCACCAATCCTCTATTTGATTTCGAACCAGATTTTACTATGATTTCAGATAATCCGCTCTTCGATATTCAGATTAAGGATAGTGACGAGTCTGTTACGGAACCCGAGGTTACTAATGATCATCATATGGTTGATTCTCTTCACGATGAGTTTTTAACTCCAGTCGACCCGACTCCATCAAGAATTGTAGAAGTTTCTGAGCCTACTAAGTTGTCGTCTCCGAATGATTCTTCATCTTTTACCGTGGTTGATGCTTCATTATCGTTCCTTTCAGAAGATAAAATTTTTAAACCCGGGATATTACCTTGTAAGGACTCTTATGGGCTCCAGCCCGACATCCTTGCTTCTTTCGTTACTACTGAAGAATTTGTTGATGAAACTTTGAAGAAGGATGATTATAAGACTAAGGAGAAAGTTATGCTTACTATGGAGGATCTCTTTGAATTTGACCTCGAAATCGTTGTTATGATCTTTCTTCCTTATCTTACCTATGCTGTTGTTTCTCCCATCCGTCATTCCCCCGGGAGTGAGGATGTTGTTTTTGATCCCGGCATCGTCGCTTTTCAAGCTGTGTGTTTCATTTGCTCCCCCAAGGACAAGTAAATTCGGGGCGAGTCTAAGCTATACGACTCGTTACTAAACAAGCGCTTCGTGGGAGGCACCCCATGCTTATCCTTTTTATTTTATTATCTAATAAGTAACGCGAGGAGGGCGACCTCTTCCAATCTTGTGTTTGCTTGGTTGTTTGTGTTTGTGCAGGATTTCCCCAATTCATGATGACTCTCGTGCTCGTGGATCGTCTCATCTCCACTCGAGTCCCATGTCTTGCTGCTTGCTTGGAAATCCTATATCCAAATCTTATCGACTAATGGTATCTTTGGCATACTTAATAAACGGCCTTAGATTTATTGTTAGGATTACCCTTACCTTGAAAACATTGAGGACAATGTTTATCTTTAGTCTGGGGGGGTGAATCTTCGATTTGATTGACCTAGCACTTTCACCATTGTCGTTTACTTACGCAACCCCGTTTTTCCTCAAAAACCAACAAAAAAATTGAAAAAATTTGAAAAATTCCAAAAAAAAAATGAAAAAAAATTAAAAATTATGCAAAAATAGAATAAAAGTTTTGACACCGCGTTTGACTTTCCTACTAGGTAAGAGTGAGAATAAAAATTTTGACTTGATCCGGGCGTGTTGAGCCCTAGCTTGTTCCCTTAACCAATGATGATCACAAAAGCTTTTGCTAGTTTTGTACACAAGGAGCTACTCTTTTGTCGGCTCCCGTACTTGACTTTATATATGCGTGGCTTGATTATCGGCTAAGCATTCGCGGATCTCATTATTTGAGATTTTAAATTTGCGGAGAACGTGAAATGATAGAGTTTCTTTAGAAGTTAGATGCTAAGCATAGAGTAGTTGGATCTCTTTAAAGCTCATCGAAGGTACTCATGTCTTTTTGTTCCCACAAAATTGCTTCACCCCATATATGTGCAAAATAATTAAAGATGTTAGGTTTAGCCGATGAGTAGTTCTTTATCTTCTTAAGAGAATCTTTGCTTGGGAAATTGGGTACACATCATGGATACACGTCAATTGAGTTGTATTGTATATCGTTGAATAAGCGTAGTACGCATGTGGTTTCGGAGCTACCCAAAAGCCCGTTGTTATGTATGAGCTAAGGTGCTTTAAGACTTCGGATTGAGATCGGACCTTGGATCCTAGATTCCAACCCTAGCAGTTGGCGGTAGGTCTTGGATTGAAACCGTGAAGGTTCGGAGTCGAGAAGTTACTAAGGCAAGAAAAAGAAAAAAAAAAGTGAAAAAAGTATCAAGAAAAGAAAAAGAAAAAGAAAAGAAAGAATAAGGATGTATGTTGAAGATTTATGGATCATGAGTTCTAGTGTTAAGACTAAAGTTGGTCGCGCGTGAGGTGCATGTTACGATCCTAGATCGGACGCATGAGGTGCACGTGAAATGTACTCGCCAACTTATGTCTATTTATGATGTATTCCAAAGTCTTTGTATGTATCCAATATCCTTGATGTGGACCACATTTCTCTTGCAAACCTTCTTAAGGGAAGATCGATAACTACTTAGCGTTTGAATTTGGTATCTTTATCGGACTAAATCATATTGAAACGAGAAAATATGAAGCAATTCATTTCTCAAATCAATTAAAAAATTCTAGATGCACTAAGATTTGGGAGCGGGAGGTGACCACACACAAGTAACTTCCATGAGTGGTATTGGTATCTAACGTCTAAGTAAGCGGTGATCTCGTTTTTGCACTTAGTTTGGGACTTGTGAAAAATCAGGGACGATGAATTTTATCCAATCGGTCACTTTTCTATGAATCGTGTTCTTGCTCTATGACCCTTAATCGTTATCAAAAGATAATGAAAGTCATTCGCACCGTCATAAATCTATATTATGTTGTATTATGTATATAGTCAAAAATGGAAACCCGGGGCGTTTTAGGGAATAAATGATTTCGTATTTCTCTTGAACGTTTTGCTACTTTTCAAAGTTAGTAAAGAGAGGTGTGAAATTATTTATCTTTAAGGCGTGACGTGATTACATTGCGTGAGGACACGCAATACCTTAGTCTGGGGGATTTTGATATGTGCTAAATTACACATATCTTTGACCTTAGTTTAAGTGTAGAAAAGACCAAAAACTAACGTTAAACGCCAAAGATATAGTGTTTTTGTGTTTATGATTGTGCAGGTATGGATATTGCTAAAACATCATGAAAAGCAACCGAAAAGCCCAAAAAGAGCACGAGATGTGGAAAAGCGTTCAAAAGTGAAGTTAAAGATCACATTTGCTTAAGTGAAGCCCGTGATGATGTTTTCATTACTTAAGAGCTCATGAATATGAAAGAGACACTTAATCGAAGATTAAAGATGATTATCTTAGATAAGCTTCTCAAACTCGAGCAAAGGATCACTTTTATATCATTGAAGACTTATTGAAGACTCGTCTACACATATTTCCTCAAAGTTACAAGGACCGAAGTCGTGTTTTAGAAAGATAAAAAGCTTTGTATCTCTAGTTTACGCTTGATTTTCATATAATTTGGAAGTTCAAGGGCTAAGTGTGCAACAATGTAAAACTTATGCAAGCTCTTGAGCTATATCTAGAATCACCACCTCATTTGTGAAGGTTGGTTAGCATAGGTTAGATTTTAGAGGGTTGGACCTCTTAGGAGTAGTGTAGTTTTATTTTCTTGTCTTAGTGTAATCTTTCTTTAATGCAAGCTTTTGAATTCAAGTTTTAATCTTTTTACTTGCTTATTTCTTTGCTTATTTCAATCTTTCTCTTATTGCTTTTCATCCTATTCAAGCTTCTTTACTTTCATTTTGATCCAAAATAAGCTCACATAAGTCTTGCACCACCTTTGCATGAAAAGAGATTTTTGTGCCTAATGATTATGACTTGAGCTTATTTGGCTTATTTGTTATTTTAGCGTGTGTATTTTCATGTGTTTACAAGTTTTCTTTGTCTAAATATTGTTTTTACGCGTTAAAAATTAGTTTTGATTAGTTACAAGCCCTAATTTTATCTACGTACTAAATCTGTTTTTTTTATATATTAATTGCGAATAGTGGTTTTTAGGGTTTAGCGAATATGAGTTTTAGCTAATATGGTTTTTGCGAATAGTGTTCTCTTAGGGTATAGCGAATAGGTTATTTTCTGTTTTAGCGAATAAGCAAGAAAATAGCGAATAAGAAAAAAAGAAGATAGCGAATATGAAATAGTAAGAGTAGCTAGCGAGTATGAGGTTTGAAAAGTCAACTTTTTATGTAGCGAATATGAAATGTCAAATGTTAGATAGCGAGTAAGAAAACATATGAATTAGCGAATATGAAAAAAAATGGATAGCGAGTTTGGGCTTTGTGATATATAGCGAATATCGACTTTTCAACTAAATAGCGAATATCATTTTTCTTTAGTTCTAAATTGCGAGTATTGGTTCCAAATATTTTCTATAGCGAGTTTGGTTTTTATTGTGTCAACTTTATTTCTAGTCCAAGTTTATTTCGAGTCGTGTCTTATTTTCTCCTTCTCTTTTCTTATTTCTTTTTCAAGCCGAGCTAGGCTTTTATTTTACCTCATCGTTTATCGAGTGAGGCTCTTATTTTCTTAAATCTAAACGTTATGCTGTCGAATTTTTCTTAAACCTTTTTAGTTACGTTTTCTTATTAAAGTCTTATGTCTTTTCATCTTTAGTTTTAAACTTTTAATTACGTTAAATGTTTTACAAGTCTTTTAATTTCTTTATCGCTTTAAGTTTTTAATATGAGTCTCGAGTAGTTTTAAATCGTGTTTGCTTAGTCACTCGAGTTTGTGAGTTTAGTGAGAGTGTTAAACGTTTGTGATAAGTAATCGAAAGATTGCTTAGACGTGTGAGTTAATTATTCGAAGACGAAATCTTTGAACGATTAATTCACTCGTCTTGAGTTAATATCTTTTCAAAAGATTAATCAACAACTAATCTCGAGAAAGGAGAATAACTCGTTGCAAACTTTTACCTCAAGCTTAACGAACTTATTCGCGTCGCTTTGCAAACACATTGTCTTTTAAATTCATTTACCGTTTTATTTACTTATCGCTTTCATTTACCGCTTTCTTTAGTCATTTTATTCATGCAACTTTACTTGTTTTCTTATTTCATGTCGTTTTACCGCTTTCCTTTACTTTAATTCGTCGTTGTAGTATAAACAAAACAAAAACCATCTTTTAAACCTATTCATCACACATAGCTCACGGTCTTGAGTGACGAGATCCATATTCAACCCTCGTTGGGACAACGATCCTCGTGGTTAAAAGCTTCACCGCTTATTTTGCCACGATCAATTTTTGGCGCCGCTGCCGGGGAGCGGTTGATAAGATTTAGTCGTTCGATCGTTTGAGTAATGTGTTTTGAAGATCCTTCTTTCGAGAAGTTAACGCTTTTGTAAACATTTCAAAAATATAAAAATATAAAAACACAAAAATATTTTGTCTTCAAATTTGTTTTCACTTTTGATTTCCACTCTTCTAAAACCAAAAATCCAAAAAGATTTTCCATTTCAAAATTTGTTTTCACTTTAAACTTTTCATTTTTCAAAACATAAAAATCAAAAAAATATTCTCCTATTCTTCATATCATGGCAGGTACACGTTCTATGGAGGAGTTGCTCAAAATTCCGGTACATCTTGAGAAGGCCATCGTTATCCCACCGATTTTAGCAGATGAATATCGAATTAACGTCGAGTTACTTGATTTCATTGAACCTTTCTTTGGTTCCGAAAACGATGATCCTTACTCCCACATCAGCAGATTTTATCTAATAACCGATACTTTCAAAATTAACCAAGTCCCTGATGATGTGGTGAAGCTAATCTTATTTCCGTTAACGCTTAAAGGAGCAGCTTCGAGATGGCTTGATCGTGAACCTCCTAACTCTATCACCACTTGGGACGATTTAGCGTCAAAGTTCTTGAATCGATTCTATCCTCATTCCAAAACGCTTGAAATTCGAAAAGAAATCATTAATTTCCAACAACGTTTTGATGAGTCTTTCGCCGAGACTTGGGAAAGATTCAAAGGTCTTATGAGAAAATGCCCACATCATGGTTTTTCCGAATTGTTTCAAGTCGACATCTTCTACAATGCTTTAATGCAAAATGATCAAGATTCCCTCAATACGGCCGCCGGTGGTAATCTCTATTGTCTAACCACTTACGATGCCTTGAAGATTATCGAAAACAAATCAAGAGTTCGTACGGCACAAAGCAAAATGGTAGTAAGTTCTCAATATCGCTATGAAAAATCATTTGGAGAATTACTAGCCGAAGAACAAGCAGCTAAAGTGAGCGTCCAATCTTGCAAAACTTTCGTTCACGATGACGATGAAGATTCTATTCAAATAAAGGATTATAAAAATTCATCAGCTGCTATCACACCCGTCTCATCAACTATAAACCCAGAGGATTCTTTCATAATGGGGGACGAGCATCTTAGTACTATTCCGGCAACGGAATCTGGTGAATTCAATAAGCCAAGTGCTGAGAACCTTGTCCCAATCCCAAGAGAGTCCGTGGAAATTTCTAACGGTGATTGTGAATTTGTTCTTGATACTCCCGACTCTTCACAAGAACAAGAACCAGAGACTACAACGGAAGTGGTGGAAACTGCTAGCTCTCAGAGCACACCACTTGTCCCACCTCCGGATTCTCCAAAATGTTCTTCGACACTTGTTTTTGATATTTCTAAGCCGTCAGATCCTTTGGAGCCCGAGCTCAAGGATTCGTTTGACAAATCTTGTGATCGTGTTGAAGTGTTCTCCGAGTCCGACAATGACTATGATTCTTTACCTTTTGAAGACATCGATTATGTCGACGACCTACCTTCTGAGCTCGTCAGCTTAGAAGAGGAGAATGATGAAGATGGCGACAATGAAATCCAAGATGAAGCTCTTCGTGAAAAACTTTCGAAAGTATATCTTCTCATTGCTAAGATCGAAGCATTAAGTGGCAATCCCACTTCTCATCCCGATCTTTCTATCCCAGTCTATGAAGCTTTTTCCTTTGATTCGGAGGAGACGAGTCGTGGCAGTACCACTTCTCTTGCTTTTTCCTCTCCTCCCGAATATGAATCGTTTCAATTTGATCTTGAGAAAGACGTTAGTCTGGGGGGAGGCTTACTTTTTGACAAAATTTTTCCAGCCCTCCCACCCAAGGTTTTTGAAAATGAAGAATTGATCTTAATTGTGATAAAAATCTTTCTTCCATTCTTCACATATGCTGCTGTTTCTCCCATCCGTCATTCCCCCGGGAGTGAGGATGTTGTTTTTGATCCCGGCATCGTCGCTTTTCAAGCTGTGTGTTTCATTTGCTCCCCCAAGGACAAGTAAATTCGGGGCGAGTCTAAGCTATACGACTCGTTACTAAACAAGCGCTTCGTGGGAGGCACCCCATGCTTATCCTTTTTATTTTATTATCTAATAAGTAACGCGAGGAGGGCGACCTCTTCCAATCTTGTGTTTGCTTGGTTGTTTGTGTTTGTGCAGGATTTCTCCAATTCATGATGACTCTCGTGCTCGTGGATCGTCTCATCTCCACTCGAGTCCCATGTCTTGCTGCTTGCTTGGAAATCCTATATCCAAATCTTATCGACTAATGGTATCTTTGGCATACTTAATAAACGGCCTTAGATTTATTGTTAGGATTACCCTTACCTTGAAAACATTGAGGACAATGTTTATCTTTAGTCTGGGGGGGTGAATCTTCGATTTGATTGACCTAGCACTTTCACCATTGTTGTTTACTTACGCAACCCCGTTTTTCCTCAAAAAACCAAAAAAATTGAAAAATTTTGAAAAATTCCAAAGAAAAAAATGAAAAAAAATTAAAAATTATGCAAAAATAGAATAAAAGTTTTGACACCGCGTTTGACTTTCCTACTAGGTAAGAGTGAGAATAAAAATTTTGACTTGATCCGGGCGTGTTGAGCCCTAGCTTGTTCCCTTAACCATTAATGATCACAAAAGCTTTTGCTAGTTTTGTACACAAGGAGCTACTCTTTTGTCGGCTCCCGTACTTGACTTTATATATGCGTGGCTTGATTATCGGCTAAGCATTCGCGGATCTCATTACTTGAGATTTTAAATTTGCGAAGAACGTGAAATGATAGAGTTTCTTTAGAAGTTAGATGCTAAGCATAGAGTAGTTGGATCTCTTTAAGGCTCATCGAAAGTACTCATGTCTTTTTGTTCCCACAAAATTGCTTCACCCCATATATGTGCAAAATAATTAAGGATGTTAGGTTTAGCCGATGAGTAGTTCTTTATCTTCTTAAGAGAATCTTTGCTTGGGAAATTGGGTACACATCATGGATACACGCTAGTTGAGTTGTATTGTATATCGTTGAATAAGCGTAGTACGCATGAGGTTTCGGAGCTACCCAAAAGCCCGTTGTTATGTATGAGCTAAGGTGCTTTAAGACTTCGGATTGAGATCGGGCCTTGGATCCTAGATTCCAACCCTAGCAGTTGGCGGTAGGTCTTGGATTGAAACCGTGAAGGTTCGGAGTTGAGAAGTTACTAAGGCAAGAAAAAGGAAAAAAAAAAGTGAAAGAAAGAAA
>LBNU01006439.1:8243-35753 GCA_014162995.1 Artemisia annua | reverse complement strand
ATTTTTGAAATTACCCTTTGCTTACTATCATGTCACATAACATATAAAAACAAATAGCAATTAAATAAAATTACACGACTTTAATAATGAACATGCAAAAATAAATCAACTAAAACACACAATTGATTTAATATATACGATTATGGGGTCTTCCCCAATTTTAGGTCTTCCCTAATTACATAATTAATTAAGTTTTAGTAATTAAACTAGTCTTGACAATTTATTACTAATTACCCTAATTAATTTTTTTAAAATCGTATAATAAGCATGAAATCATAATTAGCACGTAACAATTACTTCATAATAATCATCCATGACAAAACTTGCATGTTTTTGTCATGGATATCCACATAGCACTTATTATGTACATATAATCAAGTTCTAGGAACGCATATCAATTAATGACATATAGCACATATTCATTAAGATCACATAAAAGATTACATGCAACCTAGGGTTTCTACGAGTTTTACAAAACTAAAACCCTAATTAATATAAATAGGTAATCGACCAAATTAAAAAAAAAATTAGGGTTTACAAAATTTTTTTAAACCCTAGAACACCATAAACATGTAATAATCAACAAGATTCAATTTTTATGTGTTTCGGTAATTAATTAATCAATATTAACGGCTCATGATGCCACTGTTGGAATATGAGAATCATAACAAGTATATAAACATATAAACATCATTGAGTACGCAGCGGAAGAACAAGAACAATACTATTAATTAATTAACCGAATGTAAAAGAGTATGCGTACCTTTAGCAAGAACAAGATATCAATCAACAAGATCAAGTAAAACCCTAAGTTTAGGGTTTGTAGAATTCGACTTCACCTAAGTCGAATGGGAAAAGAACACAAACAAAAGTATGTTTGTTCTTCGATCTTGTACACACGTACTATTAGCGTTTCAATACGAAAAGCTAGGTTCTTGAATCACAAACAAAACCCAACACTTGTTTTGAGCTAATGAAAATCGAAAACCCTTAGGAGTTAGGGGTGTTCGATCGGCCAAGCACAAGAGAGGAGAAGAAGAAGAGAAGTTAGGGTTGTTAGGGATTCAAGGGATGAAAAGAATGAATACAAGAGGCCTTGTATATATACTAATCAAAACTTGGAGCTCAAGAAACAACCCTAACCTCCTTTGGGAGGGGGTCGGCCGAATTCACAAGCCCAAGGGGTTTCTAGAACATCCTTGGCTACTTTCCATAAATTCGTCCTCCTCATTCTCTTTTAACGACCGTTAAGTGCTAACGACCGTTAAGTGTTTTATTTGTGAAATTAATAATTATTCATAACTTAAATATAATAATTATTAATACATTGAAACTCATACGTAAAGTGTGCAATCCCGAAGTCTCGTGTTCGTATCCGGACATATTACATTAATCTATATACGTAAAACTTACAAATGTATCATAAAGTGTAATGCATATGTGTAGCACCTGAATCCTGATTGGCTGCAGAATACTCGACCGTTATTTCTATGATATCATTGTCCTCACACAAATTAACCTTAAACTAAATAGAGAACATGGATAATTTCATGTGGCAATTTCACCCTATTTGCTTTTAAAGTGGTTGATCAGGTTATGTTATTAGGAAATACGGAGTACACAATAAGAATATGGGTAAAAAGTCTCGGTATTTTTAATACACAAATTTTAGTGACACATTTCAATATTTCATTCAAAAGGTTAGAGATGTAGAAGATTATAATAGGAGCAGTGGTTGTAAAATAAATACAGTGAAAGGTTAGGGATGTAAAAGCTTACAGTATAACACAACATTATTTTATTAAATATTGGAATGGATGGTTTTTAAAGGTGTATAGAGGTTGAAAAGAGAGGATACAAGATCTTTATTGAAGTTAATGCCTCAAAAGTCAAAATATGCTCATAAATCCTGAAGGACAAATCAATGTTTTTAGTGTCAAATGGTGACTTCGTCTAATGGTGACTTTGTCTCACAAAGTCATCATTTGACACTAAAAACCCACGAAGTCACCATTTGACACTAAAAACATTGATTTGTCCTATAAATACACTATGGGGGCGTTTGGTTCGGGGATATTAGAGGCATTTACATTTTAATTGCCCCCATATATCGTGTTTGGTTGACAATTTGGAGGAATTTACAATTCTACGAATTGCCAAAATGGAGAGAATTAAAATGCCTTCAAAAAGCGAGGAATTTTAATTTACTTGGAAATTTTTTTTATAAAATTTTTTTCTTATTGTTTTTTTCTTATTTTATAAACTTTTTTTATAAATTTTTTATAATTTTTTTTATAGACTTTTTTATAAATTTTTTATAAACCTTTTTTATAAACTTTTTTTTTATAAATTTTTTATAATTTTTTATTAACCTTTTTTTATAAATTTTTCATAAATTTTTTAAAATTTTTTATAAACTTTTTTTATAAATTTTTTATTAACTTATTTTATAAATTTTTTATAAACTTTTTTTTATAAATTTTTTTTAAACTTTTTTTATAAATTTTTTATAAACTTAATATTTTTATAAACTTTTTTTAAAATTTTTTTTATAAAATTTTTTTTGTAAATTTTTTATAAACTTTTTTTATAAATTTTTTATAATTTTTTTATATATTATTTATAAACTTTTTTTATAAATTTTTTATTAACTTTTTTATAAATTTTTTATAAACTTTTTTTATAAACTTTTTTTATAATTTTTTTATAAACTTTTAAATAGAATATTTATGAAATTTATATTAAAAAAATAAAAAAAATATTTATAAATTTCTGTCAACCAAACATGACAAGATATTTTAAATTCGAGAATTTTAAATTCTCATAATTCCGGAATTTCAAATTCTCCAACCAAACGCCCCCTATAGGGGCCGTTTGGTTCGGGGATATTGGGGGCATTTGCATTTTAATTGCCCCCAAATATCGTGTTTGGTTGACAATTTGGAGGAATTTACAATTCTACGAATTGCCAAAATGGAGAGAATTAGAATGCCTTCAAAAAGTGAGAAATTTTATTTACTTGGAAAATTTTTTTGTAAAACTTTTTTCTTATTGTTTTTTATAAACTTTTAAAGAATATTTATGAAAAAAAAAATTATAAACTTTTTTTATAAATTTTTTTTGATAAACTTTTTTTTTAAATTTTTTATAAACTTTTTTTATAAATTTTTTATTAACTTTTTTTTTATAAATTTTTTATAAACTTTTTTATAATTTTTTTATAAACTTTTTTTATAAATTTTTTATTAACCTTTTTTATAAACTTTTTTTTTAATAAATCTTTTGTAAACGTTTTTTATAATTTTTTTATAAACTTTTTTTTATAAAATTTTTATAAATTTTTTATAAACTTTTTTCAAAAAATTTTTTATAAATTTTTTTTATAAATTTTTTATAATTTTTTATATATTATTTTAAACTTTTTTTTAAATTTTTTATTAACTTTTTTATAAAATTTTTATAAACTTTTTTTATAATTTTTTTTTATAAATTTTTTTTATAAACTTTTAAATAGAATATTTATGAAATTTATATTAAAAAACTAAAAAAAAAATATTTATAAATTTCTGTCAACCAAACATGACAAGATATTTTAAATCCCGGAATTTTAAATTCTCATAATTCCGGAATGTAAAATTCCGGAATTTCAAATTCTCCAACCAAACGCCCCCACAGTGTATTTATAGAACTTCAAAATAGAAAAGGACCACATTAGATGTGGAGAACAAAATAGACGGTTAAACTTTCTATTAGAAGATTAATTTTGATAATTTAACTTCATTGTACCATATAACAATACATACATGTGATCAATAATCGTGCGTTTGTCAAATTGAAGAATAAGAACAAATGGAGATTTGATATGTAAATGTGCCTGAAAATGACTTCATCTGTCATCAACATTTATATTCAGGTAAATTAAAGGAAACGAATTAAGCAAATTCAAAATCAAAATTGCATATAGGAAGACTGTACATAACAATCGATATATAATTACTTCCTCCGTCCCAAAATATAAGTCCACTTTGCTACTTTTTGTTGTCCCAAAATTAATGTCCACTTTCAATTTCAACTAATCAAAATGCTTCTAAGTGGGTGACAATGAATTTTTATTGGTTAATATTGTAAGGGCCTCACTTTTCTTAAACTTTGTAAAATATGAAAGTGGACTTATAATTTTGGACAGAGGGAGTATTGTATTTCATTAAAATGATTGCTTCTTCCTAATCTTAAGTATTGTTAAGAGTAAAGTAATAAATAAATATAAAACTTAAATCATTTACAAAAGTAATCTTCCACTAGTAAAAGAAAAGAAGATTGTGTGAATATAAAACTTTGAATCTTCAACTTTATTTATTAACATTTACAAGATTATAACAAACTGATTATAGATCCAAGCCAAACTAGAAATGATTATCAACTCGCATCAGAATCTACATATGAATGAGCACAACCGTAATGAAATGCAAACTCGCACTCCAAGCACTTAAAGATCATCTCATACTGCAATTTTTCACCGCATTTAATGCAGTTACCATGACGTTCGATTCCTTGAACAAAGGCCGCCAAACGATGTGAGTGACCTTTGATCTCCAGCGTTCTTCCAAACTTGACATTGAGAAACTTAAAGATTGAATCCTCGTTATTGGAATATGTAGTTTGCTCACATTGAAGTATTAGGGGCGCACAAGCGGTGTGCATAGACTGGTCACACGCACTGCAATGATAGAACCACTTGAAAGGGCTAAATTCATCCTCACAAATGTCACAGAAGTATTCGCTAATATGGTTCTCAGCTGGTTCGTATCTTAGGCTCAGTGGATGATGCTTATCATACTTGTGTCTAATCACTCCAGGCAATAACAATGCACATCGAACATGAATGTAGATGTCACAAGAGGGACAATGGTATCCCGGAACCCTGTCCATTGAGAAGTCACATGCTTTGCAATACCTATTAATTAGCTTAGCTGAAGGATTTATTTTCGAGAGAAGATGACCCGGGTGAACTTCATGCGTGATTTTTTCCGGTATGAATGCACAATTTATACAAACATAATATCCACACATAGTGCATCCATACGTGAAGCTATTGGAAAAGTTGCAAATTGGACATACAAACACACCAAAGAACCATATAGGGACTTTTGGCAGGAGAACAAGTGTATGCTCAGTATGGCTTGCGTAGTGATTTACTTCATAGGGTAGATTGGCGCACCACTCATGGAGAATAAAATCACAATGTTGATTAGATTGGGAGCACTTGTAAAATGGTACTTTTGTGATTGGTTTCACACACCCGTCACATAATAGTTGGATTTTCTTCATTGGATCGTGAAGAGAGACCACTTCGTTAGCCAGTGACGTTTGGGTGTTGAAAAGGTTCAGTGGGTGTTGATGACTAGGATGGTTAAGAATTTCACCATCGTGCTTGACAATAACATCCTTTTGATTGAAAAAAAGGTGCTTCAAAAGGTTGTCACCTTCATCAGAAAACGGACAGTGGAGCAGATTCGGATGTTCATCATCTTTGTAGTTTTTGAAAGTTTTGCCAAGGCCTGAGGAATGACATATTTAAAAGTAAAATAATTAAGTTTATTTGCTCACAAACTAGTTTACAGAAAAAGAAGAAGATCGAGATAGCTCACTTGTTTCCTGGAGGATGGACACAAACGCATCTCTCTTTGAAGTTGCACAATCAATATGGACATAGTAACGACATTTATCACATTTGTAAATCCACAAATGTTCATAGAAGAATTGACCACACACTGTGCATATAGGATGGAATCTAGCCAATTTCTCAGAAAAGGAAAACGAATAGGCAAGGGTAAGTGGATGAGAATGAGTGAACATCTCGTTCGTACGATCTTGGATTAGTAACTTGGCTGGGAGCAAAGCACAGTCCACGTGGATCCTATACTTAGGACAAATGATACACTGAAAGAAGTGCCCATCATGTTTTTCACCACAAGCAACACATACGGATACTATGTGGCCAAACATACGTTCTAGTTGGTGATCAGGATGACTAGGGTGGTTTATCTTTTGTTGAGAGATAGTTGCACATATTATGTCGATGCTAATATTGCAGGTTTTACAATAGTAATTAAAGAAACTTTCCCACTTAGAATTACATACATGACATATCCATTCATACTTTTCATAATTAAATTTAACGCGTTGATTTCTCTCCGATAAGGTAAGATTGTGACCTTGATGTAAAGGGTGATTGTTTTGTATTTTGGGTTGTTCCGCACAAAATTTGTGCAATGAGTAGTCACAAGACTTGCACTCATAGTAACACAAATGAAATGAATAGATTTGTTCCTTACACATGTTGCATTGGCCGCCATGCTTTTCTTCTTCGTAAAAATCATCTTCATCTCCATCTTCCTCCTCCTCTTCCTCTTCAATGTTTTTACTTTTGCGGTCCGGGTTTAGATACACAAGGCTGAGGGGATGACGGTGAGTAAAGTGATTTAGCTCCTCCATTGCAACTACACTGATGTAATAAATGTGTTTAGTTTAAAATAAAGAGATAAGCATATCCAGGAGTATATTTACACATTGCAATGTGCATATATTTGTGATTTGCATGCTCAAATTAGATATTCTATCATAGTTATATTCACATTACAACTTATCGATGCATATCATCCAACCAAAAAACATATATAAGATGCATAAAAAATTAAAGAAAATAGAGACATACCAATTGGGTACTCCTATAAAATTCTAAACGGACCGGTAACGAAGATAAGAGTGGAGTGAACCTTTATAGAGGAATGAAACACATAATATGTTTGGTTATACTAAAGGAATATAGCATTCGATACAAAACGTCATTCCTTTAAAAGTCTACACTTTGCTTCTCAACATAAAGGTATGTTTTATTCCATTCATTGCTTGAACCGAAAGCAAAATTAACCGGCATAAATGGTAAAGTACTTTTTTTTTATTCAATATGTAACTAAAAAGTATGAAAGTGCTAGTTTACCTATTTTGCGTGAAAGTCGAATAAAATTTGTTTATGCATTTGAAATGGATATGTTTCCATCCAATAATTGATGTTATTACATATACGGTAACAATATTGTTATTATGACATAGGTCATCTGTTTATAGAAAAATTGCTACACTTTTCATTTTTAACCTTTTTTCGAAAAAGAAAAAAAAAATGTTGGTTAAAATTGAAATAGTTAGTTATGTCCCTCAATGTTCATAAAAAAAAACTATTACATATTATAATTTACTAGTCACTTAGAAAAATACATGAATTTTATCATGACCGGCCTCCAAACTAATTAAGCAAATTCAAAATCAAAATTGCATATAGGAAAACTGAACATAAAAATCGATATATAATTATTATATTTCATAAAAATGATTGCTTCTTCCTAAGTATTTATAAGAGATAAATTTATAAATAAATAAAATCAAATAAACAAAAAACATGACATCTTTCATTTCCAATTGACACGTACATTATTGGCGCAGAGGATAACACATTTACAAAAGTAATATCCCACTGGCAAAAGAAGATTGTGTATGAATATAAAACTTTGAATCTTCAACTGTAATTATTACGATAATATTTACAAGATTATAACAAACTGATTCAAGATCATCCAAGCCAAACTAGTAATAAGGATTATCAACTCGCCTCAGCTTCTGAAATCTACATATGAGTAGGCACAATAGTGATGAAATGCAAACTCACACTCCAAGCACTTAACGATCATCTCATACTGCAATCTACGACATTCAATGCAGTTACCATGACTTTCGATTCCTTGAACAAAGGCCGCCAAACAATGTGAGTGGCCTTTGATCTCCAACGTTCTTCCAACTTTGACATTGAGAAACTTAAAGATCGAATCATCGGTCTCCTTGTTACACCAAGTTACGTTAGTCATGAAGTAGTTTAGGAAAGAGAAAGCTGATGTGGCACGGGTTATGTCGACCTCTTGATGGTCCTTATTACACTTGGTCTTAGTAACTACTAACTACAAAATTATAAATGCAAAACTATGATCCAAAATACTGCATAATATGAGTATTATTTTTGTGAAAGTCTAAAAGAAAATGCAATTTTATCAAACTAGACGAGTACCCGTGCATAGCAACGGGATTTTATAGCGACACATAGTTTATTGATAAAAAAAGTTTATAGGTTATAAACGAAAAACAATAAAAGTTTGAAGATTTGGAAATTTAACATAATGTTTTGAAACCTGGTTCAACCGGTTGAACCGTTCCTAGCAAAATTATATCCAGGAGTATATTTACACATTGCAATGTGCATATATTTGTGATTTGCATGCTCAAATTAGATATTCTATCATAGTTATATTCACATTACAACTTATCGATGCATATCATCCAACCAAAAAACATATATAAGATGCATTAAAAATTAAAGAAAATAGAGACATACCAATTGGGTACTCCTATAAAATTCTAAACGGACCGGTAACGAAGATAAGAGTGGAGTGAACCTTTATAGAGGAATGAAACACAGAATATGTTTGGTTATACTAAAGGAATATAGCATTCGATACAAAACGTCATTCCTTTAAAAGTCTACACTTTGCTTCTCAACATAAAGGTATGTTTTATTCCATTCATTGCTTGAACCGAAAGCAAAATTAACCGGCATAAATGGTAAAGTACTTTTTTTATTCAATATGTAACTAAAAAGTATGAAAGTGCTAGTTTACCTATTTTGCGTGAAAGTCGAATAAAATTTGTTTATGCATTTGAAATGGATATGTTTCCATCCAATAATTGATGTTATTACATATACGGTAACAATATTGTTATTATGACATAGGTCATCTGTTTATAGAAAAATTGCTACACTTTTCATTTTTAACCTTTTTTCGAAAAAGAAAAAAAAAATATTGGTTAAAATTGAAATAGTTAGTTATGTCCCTCAATGTTCATAAAAAAAACTATTACATATTATAATTTACTAGTCACTTGGAAAAATACATGAATTTTATCATGACCGGCCTCCAAACTAATTAAGCAAATTCAAAATCAAAATTGCATATAGGAAGACTCAACATAAAAATCGATATATAATTATTATATTTCATAAAAATGATTGCTTCTTCCTAAGTATTTATAAGAGATAAAGTTATAAATAAATAAAATCAAATAAACAAAAAACATGACATCTTTCATTTCCAATTGACACGTATATTATTGGCGAACACATTTACAAAAGTAATATCCCACTGGCAAAAGAAGATTGTGTATGAATATAAAACTTTGAATCTTCAACTGTAATTATTACGATAATATTTACAAGATTATAACAAACTGATTCAAGATCATCCAAGCCAAACTAGTAATAAGGATTATCAACTCGCCTCAGCTTCTGAAATCTACATATGAATAGGCACAATAGTGATGAAATGCAAACTCACACTCCAAGCACTTAACGATCATCTCATACTGCAATCTTCTACAGCATTCAATGCAGTTACCATGACTTTCGATTCCTCGAACAAAGGCCGCCAAACAATGTGAGTGGCCTTTGATCTCCAACGTTCTTCCAACTTTGACATTGAGAAACTTAAAGATCGAATCATCGGTCTCCTTGTTACACCAAGTTACGTTGGTCATGAAGTAGTTTAGGAAAGAGAAAGCTGATGTGGCACGGGGTATGTCGATCTCTTGATGGTTCTTATTACACTTAGTCTTAGTAACTACAAAATTATAAATGCAAAACTATGATCCAAAAATATGAGTATTATTTTTGTGAAAGTCTAAAAGAAAATGCAATTTTATCAAATATACCTCACATTAGATTTATTTGAGGGTCGATGTTACATAGGAAGGAAAATCCATCACTTCAAGATACACGCAAATCTCTAATTAACATCAATATCAAGATATGTGTGATGAGTATTTAGTATCAATTTCAGGGCCATATTTGTCCAATAATCCCTGGTTATCTGGCGGCAAAAAATAAATAATAAACAAATAAAAAATAATAATAAAAATAAATAAATAAATATTTAAATAAAAACTTTATGAGACCAAACACTCGAAGATATCTTTATTTACTTCTGTTCTCGAGTCTAAATTTTAAAGAATGGAAGGGGATGGAATGGGAAGGGCATAGTAAGGGATGACATTGTGAAAGAAAGTGGTTATTGCAATTTGTGTTCTTGAGTTTGAATTTAAGTAGAAAGGAAAGAACATGGAAGCTGACAAAATTACCAATATATCATTGAAATTATACAACAACAAACACGAGTGAATCAGATGCATTCATAACAAAAGATGATGACTTTGGATTATTGGGTTTAATAAACAGCATACAATAGACACAGTGCAATGATCGTCTTCATTCTGTATTAAATAAATATACAAAAGTAACAACCCATTTAATTGGCTTCTAGTGTTAATTTACATATGTGACATGTGACGTACTGGTACATGGGCAAAAAAAATAGTAATATATATGTTGGTGATATGACGTACTGGAAGCTATCAGTATGCACAAATTGAGGATATAATTGTAATTTAACAAAAGCCCATATTGTTAGTGACCCACTTCCTCTCTAATCCCCCAATTTTGGACGGAACACATATACACAAAAAAGCTCATACTTTCCCTCCCTCTCCCCTTCCGATCCCTTACCTTTCCCTATTAAAAAAACTTAAGAACACTTTTTTTTTTTTTTCAATTTCCTTTCTTATCCCTTCCCTTTCCATCCAAATAAAAACTCGCGAACAGAGAAGCATCAAAATCCTAACCTTTGTCTGCCCTTTCTCCTAGTTGAATATACAAAAGAAACACGAGCAAGGCAAAAAAAGAAGCTCAGCCTATCGACAAAATACTTTAACATGTTAACCAATAAAAATGACATTAGGATCAATAGCCATATCCTCATTAAGAGCAGAGTTCACAGTAACTTGAAAAATAAATCTATGTCTACATTAACAAGACATAAAGTTTATACAAAACCGTACTGTTCAGTTAACACAATGCTTAACGAAACCAAGTATGTATGTAAATATTATTCCAGGAGTTCTTCTCAACTGAGCTCCAAAAATATAGTAGATAATTAATATTTAATAACAGTTTCAATTTCTCTTGGATCAAAGTCACTATATTATAGAAAACCCAAACTGCAACAATGAAAATGATTCTTTAAGAATTTCCTTAAAATAAGGCAAAATTTCTCCACTCTAATACTAGTTGTAAATGTGAACCGCAATCGAACCGGATAGCAAATCTACTACTCTAGTATTGTTTGTAAAGTCTGAAACCTTATGCAACACTATTGGCGATATATCATCTAAGGACTGCAGATTATGATTTAGTTTAGGGCCTATTATTAATCTTGTTATTAGTGGCCCATTAAGGCCTTATTAGTTTGTTGTAACCCTAATGTATCTCTATATATTTTGTTAATGATACATGCAAATCATTCAGAGATTATAATTACTCTCATATGGTATCAGAGCCAACCGATCCTTTCCTGATTTTTCTCCTTAATTCGCGTGGCCTTCCTCTGATCTCTCCATGGCCGCCGGAGATGAACAACTTTCTCTTCCCCTCTCCACCATTCTTCACATGTTAACCATTAAACTCTCTTCTACAAACTATCTTCTATGGAAAAATCAAATCCTACCTCTTCTCTCTTATCAAAAACTCATGGGACATATTGATGGTTCTTTGTCCTCCCCTTCTCCTACGGTTGAAGTCGATGGCAAAGCATCAACTAACCCTGCCTTCTCTACTTGGCAGGAAGCCAATCAACGAGCCCTTCTCATTCTTCAGGCTTCTATTACTGAAGAAGCTATGGCTGAAGTTATCGGTCTCGCCACAGCACGGGAGGTTTGGCTTGCCCTTGAATCAGCCTACAGTCACGACTCGGTTGAAAGAATGCAAAATCTCAGAGATTCTCTTCGACAACTACAGAAAGGTGCGTCTTCTATTGCTGAATATGGTCGACAATTCAAAGCCCTTTGTGATCAACTCGCTGCTATTGGTCAACCTGTTGCTGATGTTGACAAAAATCATTGGTTCTTGTGTGGTCTTGGTCCCTCGTTTGAAACATTTTCCACAGCGCAGCGTACTGTCAAACCTAGAACTTCATTTCGGGATCTTCTTTCTCAAGCCGAGGGTCACGAGCTTTTTATCAAATCTGTCCATGGATCGTCCTCTTCTTCTCCTGCTACTGTTGCTTTTGTTGCGGAATCAGGAAGATCTACCTCTTCTTCTGGTCGTGGTTTCTCCCCTCGTGGTGGTCGAGGTGGTCGATCAGGTGGTCGCGGTTGAGGTCGCCGCCCACCCCATTGTCAGCTTTGTCGACAAACCGGTCACTATGTAGACAAGTGCCCAGATCTTCACACATTTGCTAATCGTGGTTCTTCTATGGATGCAAATCTGGCACAAGCTTTCCATGCTAAGTGTGGTGTTTATGATGATTGTTCAGATTGGTTTGTTGATTCAGGAGCTTCCACGCACATGGCATCTTCACCTTCGTCCCTAAACACCACCATGCCCTACACTGGAAATGACCATGTCACCGTTGCTAATGGTAATATTCTAAACATTTCTAGAATTGGTAATACTTCCATTGCCAAGGATATTGATTTATTGGATGTTTTAGTTGTTCCTAAACTTACAAAGAACCTCCTTTCTATTAGTAAGTTAACTGCTGATTCACCGGTTGATATCTTGTTTTCTCGTGATATGTTTAATATTCAGAATCGTCACACAAAGGACATTCTAGCAAAGGGTAGATGTGAAAATGGACTCTATGTGCTAACGCAAGGTCACAAAGCTCTTGTTGCAGGTCTCAAATCCAACCGGTTACGTGCTTCGTATGAATTATGGCATAGTCGTTTAGGGCATGTTTCTTTTGATACTATCTCTTTATTAAATAAACTTGGGCATTTGTTTGTTACTTCTCTTTTGCCTAGACCAAATGTTTGTTCTCCATGTGAACTTTCGAAGAGTCNAAATAAACAAAAACATTAAGTCTGTCATATCCAATTGACACATACATTATTGGCGCAGAGGATAACTATTACAAAAGTAATGTTTCACTAGCAAAAGAAAAGAAGATTGTGTATGAATATAAAACTTTGAATCTTCAACTTTATTTATTAATATACAAGATTATAACAAACTTATTCAAGATCTAAGCTAAACTAGTAAGGATTATCAACTCGCCTCAGCTTCTGAATCTACATATGACTCAGCACAATCGTAATGAAATGCAAACTCGCACTCCAAGCACTTAAAGATCATCTCATACTGCAATTTTTCACCGCATTCAATGCAGTTACCATGACTTTCGATTCCTTGAACAAAGGCCGCCAAACGATGTGAGTGACCTTTCATCTCTACCGTTCTTCCAAACTTGACATTGAGAAATTTAAAGATAGGTTCATCGTCATCGGAATATGTAGCTTGCTCACATTGAAGTATTAAGGGCGCACAAGCGGTGTGCATTGACTGGTCACACGTGCTGCAATGATAGAACCACTTCCAAGGGTTAAATTCATCTTCACAAATGTCACAAAAGTATTCGCTAATATGGTTCTCAGCTGGTTCGTATCTTAGGCTCAGTGGATGCTTATCATACTTGTGTCTAATCACTCTAGGCAATAACAATGCACATCGTACATGAATGTAGATGTCACAAGAGGGACAATGGTATCCCGGCTTAATGTTCATTGAATATCGACATGCTTTGCAATAGTTACCTCTTAGCTTAGCTGAAGGATTTGTTTTTGAGAGAAGATGACCTGGATGAGATTCATGCGTGATTTCTTCTGGTATGAATGCACAATTAATACAAACATAATATTCACACATGGTGCATCCGTACGCGAAACCATTGGAATATAAGCGGCAATCGTCACAGAAGAACACACCCAGTAACTTACGAGGGACTTTTGGCAAGAAAACAAGCTTATCAAAATGGCCCCCCTCGAATATTACTTCAGGGGTTAGCTTATCCAAATGGCCCCCCTCCAATATGTCTTCCTCTACTTCAGGGGGTAGCTTGGTACACCACTCATGAAGAATAAAATCACAATGTTGATTAGATTGGGAGCACTTGTAAAATGGTACCGTTGTGATTGGTTTCACACACCCGTCACATAATAATTGGATTTTCTTCATCGGATCGTGAAGAGAGACCACTTCATTAGCCAGTGATGTTTGGGTGTCGAAAAGATTCAGTGGGTGTTGATGAATTTCGCCATAGTGCTTGACAATAACATCCTTTTGTTTGTAAAAAAGGTGCTTCAAAAGGTTGTCACCTTCATTAGAAAACGGACAATGGAGCAGATTAGGATGTTCATCATCTTTGTAGTTTTTGACAGTTTTGCCAAGGCCTAAGGAATGACATATTTAAAAGCAAGATAATTAAGTTTATTTGCTCACGAACTAGTTAACATAAAAAGAAGATCGAGATAGCTCACTTGATGGCAGGAGGATGGACATAAATGCATCTCTCTTTGAAGTTGCACAGTGAACATGAACATAATATCTACATTTATCGCATTTGTAAATCCACAAATGTTCATTGAAGACGTCATCACACATTCTGCATAAAGGATGGAATCTAGCGCTTCTCTCAGAAAAGGAAAATGAATAGGCAAGGGTAAGTGGATGGGAATGAGTGAAAGTCTCATTAGTACGATGTTGAATTAGTAACTTGGCTTGGAGCAAAGCACAATCCACGTGGATCCTATACCTAGGACAAATGATACACCGAAAGAAGTGTCCATCATGTTTTTCACCACAAGCATCACATACGGATACTATGCGGCCAAAGATACGTTCTAGTTGGTGATCAGGGTGACTCGGGTGGTTTATCTTTTGTTGAGAGATAGTAGCACATATTATGTCCATGCTAATATTGCAGGTTTCACAATAGTAATTAAAGAAAGTTTCCCACTTAGATTTACATACATGACACATCCATTCATGCTCAAACTGAAAAATCATTTTTGGATTTCTCTCCGATAAGGTAAGATTGTGGCCTGGATGTAAAGGGTGATTGTTTTGTACTTCGGGTAGTTCAGCACAAAATTTGTGCAATGAGTAGTCACAAGACTTGCACTCGTAATAACACAAATGAAATGAATAAATTTGTTCCTTACACATGTTGCATTGGCCACCATGCTTTTCTTCACTAAAAACATCTTTCATCTGCATCTTCCTCCTCCTCTCTTCCTCTTCAATTGATTTCAATTTTGCGGTTCGGGTTAGATACACATAGCTGAAGCGGATGATCGTGAGTAAGATGGTTTAGCCTCCTCCATTGCATACATTGATGTAACAAATATGTGTTTAGTTTAAGCTAAAAGAGATACAAATATGCAGGAGCATAATATTTATACACATTGCCAATGTGCATATTTTGGAGGATTTGGCATGCTCAAGATTAGATATTTTAATCATTAGTTATATGTCTTATGTTCACATTACAACTTAATCATGCGATATATGCCAACCAAAAAAGATACATATATCATAAAAATTAAAGAAAATAGAGAATAACCGGTTGGATACTCCTTACAAATTCTCAAAACTCGATTATGTGTGGTGTAATGAAGATAAGAGTGAAGTGCACCTTTATAGAAGAATGAAAACAGAATTATGTTTGGTTAACACGAAAAGAATATAGCCTTTGATACCAAAACGTCATTCTTTAAAATTCCACACTTGCTCTCAACAATGAGGTAAGGTGGTGTGTTTCTATTCCATTCCTTGATTGAAGCGAAAGCAAAATTAACTGACTAAATAGGGTAAAAATATAATTTGTTTTTAATACAAAAGTTAACTAAAAAATATCGACAAGTAAATAGATGTTTACCTAGCTATTTTAAAGTGATGTCGAATAAAATAGTGTCTATGCATTGTAGAAATGGATGTACGATTACATCTCATAATTGATGTGTTAATTTATATAGAATATACAGTTATACTATAGATGTTATGACCTATTTTACATAAAAAATTGTACACTTCTATTTTTACTTTTGATATTTGAGAAAAAAATACGTATTTTAAAAATGAAACTGGGTGTATGCCTTCTCGATGTTCATAGAAAACTATTACAATGTTATAATACTATCACTTAGAAAAATACATGAATTTGATTAGACTTCCAAATTATTTATAATGTGGGGAAACGGTATGTATGGTTCTAATTTCCCATGATCAGCGAATAAATTTTGAAAAGGCCATTAAGAAGGAAAAACAAATACTGAATTATGTTATTTTTTTTCACATTCATAAAGCAGATTTTCTGTATATGATAGGACATGCATTGGCATTGTATATCATCAATTATCATTACTTTAGTAATAAATTTCATGACGAGCAAATTTTTATGTTTTTTAACATCAAATAATTTGATCATCTTAAATATTCATTTAGACATTAAGCAATATAGCATTGTAACCCGCGCAAAGCGTTGAACTAAAGCAAATTAACCGGACTTAAATGGTATTTATATATTTCTTTTATTCAAAATGTAATTCTAAAAAGTATGAATATATGTGTTTGGTTACGCGAAAGGATTAATAACATTCGATTCTAAAACGCCATTCCTTTAAAGTCAACTTATTTCTTCTCAACATGCGGTGTGTTTTATTCTTCCTTGATTGAACTGAAGGCAAAGCTTAACCGATTTGATATATTCTTTCATTCAAAAATGTAATAAAAAGTATGAAATAACAAATAACGTTTTACTATTATTTTAAAGTGATGTCCTTAAAATGTTGTTTAATGCATTTGGAATGGGATCTGTTTCTCATCCCATGAATTGACTGTTATTGCATAATACATTTAAATTAGTTGTTGTGGAACTTATGTCATATGGCTAAGAAATGAGACGCTTTATATTTTTTTAACATATTCTTGAAAAAATTAAAAAATAATAAATAAATAAATAAACCCTTGTTAGAAATAAATTGTGAGTTATGTCCCTCAAAATTGTTCATAAAAGCACTATTACATATTATAATTGGGGAATTTGCATTATTGATACTTATCTAAAGATGCAAATGCAAATATAATATTTGTGTTCAAAAGATAATCTGCAACTTTGTGATTTAGACTGTAGTGGAAAAAGTTCGTTAAGTGTCAGGGACTAAACAGGCATCAAATATTATTTACTTTATTATATTTGGATGTAGTTTGCTTTGTGGTTTCTTATCGTGCATGGGTTGTAATATGAGCATAAGTTGGGGAAGATATGGACTAAAGGAGTCAAGATGGAACCTCAGAAGTTTAGCTATATAAAGTCTCATTCTCTTATTGTAGTTTTTCCTTCTCCTCATTGCTCTCATTTTCTCTTCTCCGTGTGGAGATAGACTCTTTGTGCAAACGTATTCTTTCTTGTATTGCTATTAGTATTTGAACTCAAAACATGCTATTGTATTTGAAGCAATAGGCGGATTGTTGTGAATAAATAGTGTGGGGGGGTTGGTTGTATGAAATCACATTTGTTCTAACCTGTTTTTACTTTGATCTTTGTATTGGTTTTCACAATTTGCATACTTAAAAATCATTGTAGCAGAGCATAAAAAAACTGTACCAAAAAGTATAAATGCAATTAATTCACATTTATAGTCGTATTATGCCAATTCCCCCTATAATTTACTAGATCACTTAAAAAAATACATGATTTGATCATGACCTCTTAAACTAATTAATGGTGGGTAGTATTAGCTATTGGTTCAATCTAATGAACAGCATATGTGAATTTTTGAAAGAAAAAGACGTAGGTGAATTTTGAGAGAATGAAAGGTTTAGGTATTTGGAATTTACTTGCTGTAAAATTATTTTGGTGGATATCAAAATTTTTGTAAGGAAGAGGGAAAGATACATGTAACAAATCAAAATACCTAAGGTATAATGATAAGTATAGATCTCCCGGGTGTCGTTCAAGGAATGGTGAATTTGAGAAACTCATTTTTGTTTTCTGTTTTAGAGTAGAGATCCAGTGAGAGAAAACTTATAATGAGAAGAATGAGAAGTAACTATAACGACATATTTGTGATGCGTCAACTTGAATTAGATGCATCTCTATTCATTTATATGCATCCCAATTAGTTTCGAAAGTGATTTGAAGCGAAAAGGATGCAAAACAGTACTTGCAACAAAATTTGACCCGTAGAGCACGAAAAATACATAGGATTTGCCTAACTTGCTAAAATGCATCTAAATATATATATATATATATATATATATATATATATATATCTATATATATATATATATATATACTATATATATATTAATATATATATATATATTTTGGAGCGTTCAAATGAGAAATTAAATTTATGTGAGAACGCGAGAAGAGATCTGGACCGTAGGATCAAGTCAATCTCATCATAAGATCAATTTGGGCGGAATGGCATTTTTGTAAATATTGGACGAAATTTTTAGGGGTCTATCTGAAACATTGTCATTTGCTTCCGGCCCCTCAAAATTATCCTCATATTCTCTCTCTCTCAAACACACACAAAGAACAATTCGCCTCAATAATAATCTTAATACGTCAATACTCTCACGACCTTCATCAACACCAACTTCCACCTCAGTCCTCGCCGACCACCGCCGATCACCGCCGTCCACCGTTGTAATCATCGCCGATCACCACCGTACACAACCGTATTCATCGCCGATCACCATCACCATCGCCGATAAACATCATCTTCACGTATCACGATCATCATCATTAAAAAATAAATTCTATCGAGGTATTGAGTAAGTCTGGATTAAGCTTTTGATTCAATGATTATTGATAAATTATTTCTTGTATTTTATGTGTTTGATTATAGTTATTAGTTATGTTTATGAATAATTTAGATGATTACTTGATGAAAAAAATGAAAGATGACATGTCTTTTGCGGGTGGTTTGTCAATGTACACTACGTGTTCGATGAAATGCTAGTTGTTTTCACATATGAATATAGGTTGATCTCTTTTAATCCGCCAAAATTGATATCGAATACCTTCAGTTGTGAAGGAATTTGTTTATAATTCGATTTGTGTTGAGGCTTGAAATAAGGTAGTGAGATTTGAGAGGCATTAAATAAGATATCAAATAACCTCACATTTGCAGAAATAAGGTATCAAATACTCTTGTACCTGGAGGGGGTGTAAATCATCATTTCTTGATTAAAGTCAAGGTTTCCCCAAGCTTTAGAGATTTCAAATTTCTATTTTGTTACAAGTGCCTGTGTACTTCCTGATTATAAGAAGGGCCTGGGTGGATTCATGTAGTAGTATGCTATTCTGTTCACTCCACGAATGACCACCATGGACGAGTGCTCGAGTCCACCTTTTGTTTTATTTATGTTTACAATATTCTTTGTATTCATTGCAGATTTACCCTTGCATCTTCCGGGCTTATTGTCTATAAAATCCAGCATGGAATGGACTTTGGCAGGTGCAAGTTTCCAGAAAGTCCCAGAAACTGGGGTTTCGTTTGCAGATGTAGCTGGAGCTGATCAGCCGAATTGGAGTTGCAGGAAGTGGTAGACTTTTTGAAAAAAACCCGGATAAGTATATTGCGCTAGGTGCTAAGATTCCTAAAGGGTGTTTGTTGGTTGGACCGTCTAGAGTTAGGTATTTGTTTGAGAAAGCCAAGTCAAAAGCGCCTTTTTATTGTGTTTCTTGATGAACTAGATGTGGTTGGTAGGCAAAGAGGAGCGGGTTTAGGAGGTGGTATGATGAAAGGGAACAAACTATTAATCAGATGTTGACTCAAATGGATGGTTTTTGGGTAATTCAGGTGCTATTGTTCTGGCTGCTACTAAGAGGCCTGATGTTCTTGATTCGGCTTTGCTGAAACCAGTAAGGTTCGATAGGCAAGTTAGTGTTTATAGGCATGATGTCGCTAGCAGATTCAAAATCCTTTCAGGTTTGATGTTGTCCAACTACTTGAATTTTTTGCTGCATAATTTTTTTAGGACTTTATGAGCTTCTTATGTGAATATATATGCAGTTACTTGAATTGATTGACCATTGAGAACAAATTATAGATGTTTTTACTAAGAAATACATGAAATTTATTAGCATTAATAGGATGTCTGATTATGTGAATGCTTAGGAGTTATGACTAATCATAAACTCACGAGGAGGGATTATTTATAGAGTGTTTGGATGTGCTTTTGAATTGATTGTGAATATAAATTTGAGCAATGTTAGTTTAGAGCGTTTGGGCAATACCATTTATGATTATAATTGCAACTGTGGTAAGGATACATGTTTGCGTATAATTTGTAGTACATAGAATCATGACAAAATGTGCCAGCGTATACATGATGTTACATTTTACGTGTCATTGCACGTTACAGTCCTAATCAAATTATCGTTTAAATGGTACATTGATATATTACTTGGGTTCCACTTTGGCTGAAATATTGTATCCACCACTGTAGTCAATGCATCACTATTATTCCTTTTGAGCGTAATGTCATTGTACGGGTGTCTAGATGCACTTTTGATCAATCCAAAATCAGTAGCAGATGAGGATGCGGATGTAGAGTCTGTGTGGAGTCCGTCACTGATTAAAATGTTTTTTTTAGTGCTTTCACATCTTTCTTTTATATTTGTATTAGTTACTCGAACCTGAACCACAATATATAGACATAGCCAATTTCAGGTTCAATCCTTTCGATATTCCATACGGGTTAATTGGGTCAACTTCTGTTGAAATTGCATGGCATGTCATGCTTGTATCGCTTAATTCATGTTAAGTTTATGTTGTATTTCAAAAAGTTAGAAGGTACAAATGACTCACAGAAAAACTAGTTCCATCTCTCTAGCCCGCAGGAGTCCCGAGAAGATAGAGGTAAACGAAACAAAACTATTTTACAGGTTGATTTTCTCTTCGATACCTAATTGTTTCCTTTGCTTGTGTAATTTATTAATGATCCTCCATGTAACTGCATTAGGAACGACCCCATTTTTTCTCATTTCACCAACAATCTGATAAGCTTCTTTCTTTAATCCCAACTTATAAGCACCTTCTATCAAAATATTATAATTTGTGACATTCAGCATAACTCCAGTATCCACTAATTCATATATAAAATCACAACCCTCATTAAACTTACCCGAACGACAAAGCCCTTTAACAATGGCTGAATATACAAAATTGTCATGAACTCCTGATGGCCAAATAACATCATCCCAAAACACTTTTGCTTCATCTACTCGATCACACTCACGTAATCCATTAATCATTATCGCATGTGTAGTACTATCAGCAACCACATGACCCTGAACCATGGAGTTAAAGACCTCCATTGCTTCATTCACAAGACGAAGCCTAAACAAACCACGAAGCACAACATTATAAGTTATGACATTCGGGTTAAACCCCTTTTTAGGCGTGACTTTGAAAAGCACGTCAAGAGCTTCTTGTGTTTTTCCAACGGTTAATAATCCACTCACAATAGTGGTAAATGTTACATTATCAGGTGTGCAAAAGTTAAACTTTCCCATAACCATATCTTCTAACACCTTAATTCCCTCTTCAACTTTTCCCATCTTACAAAACCCATTAATTACCGTGTTCAAAGTAACTACATCAGGATAACAATTTGTCTCTAGCATGATAACAAGTGTGTTCAAAAGCTCGGTTGAAACATCGTTCTTGATCTGACATACAGCTTGTAAGTAAATATTGTAAATTCTTGCCTTATCGATACCTTTCTTGTTCAACATGATGTCAAGAAGTTTCTTTGCCTTGCGAAGATCATATTCTTCTAAACAAAGACAATCTATCAAAACCTTGTACGTATACTCAGAGGGCACATAACCAATGCCAATCCCTTGTTCCAATAACTGATACGCCCTTAAATAACCACCATTTTTGGCAAGTCCGTGAACAATAGAATTGTAGGAAACTAAACTCGGAACACAACCTCGTTTCCTCATTATATAAACGATCCTTGAGGCACCATGATGTCTTCCGTATCTACAAAGTGAATTTATCATCTCCCCATAAGCATATGTCAGGTTCGACTAAACTATAAGAATTTGGTGCACATGTCTGGGTATTTCCCATGTTCGGCTGAGGTATTCCACTTCTACCAACTTCAGAAAAGAAAGATGTATAAATGAAACGGTAAAGCGAATACTTTTCATTAGTTTACACAATATCTGCCTCACCTTTCATTCCCCTGTAATGTGTGGCATTATTTTGTTCATCTATGATGAGTTTCCTCTTTTGTTGATATAATCTTGTAATTTCCCCTTTTCAGGTATGTGCGAGGAGGTAGTTTGATTTGCTCACAACACACGCGTGGTTAGACCATAATAAAGACCTGGAGAAGAAGGTTCACTCCACTTTTTTCATCTTATAATGATTCGTTCACTTAATATGAGTTAATTTGAGTGTTCTCTCTTACTGAAAGCTCTTCTAAGAAACTCGATAGGGACCTCGTGATATTGACCAGATGAACCCCGGGTTTAAGCCTCCAAGCAACCTTGGAGTTCTGTTAGTTTGCTCGCATTAAAGTGTGCAAAATGGGTAGTTGGGCTGCTTGGACAAGTTAAAATGGGTAATTTTGTAGTGCAGGTTAGGTGCCTTGGTCTGGTAGTTGATTTCTGAACAGTTTGTTGATGAGGATTCTGAATTTTTTTAACTTTTCTTATATTATATATATAAATGTTTAAAACTATATTACCAATACAATAATCTATGTTAATAAATAAAAACGATTCAAGATTTTACAGGCATGAAAACCATTTTGGGTGACTTTCCACCTTTTTAACCCTGCACATTTCATTTATAGCTATCTCCTTATATGTTATCAGTTTGAACTATTAACAATAAGCTACAACCCAAACTGACCAATTTTTTCCTGTACATAGTTATGTTACCACCACAAAATCCGCTGTCCTACTGTACCTAACAATCAGTTCTGCAAGAAAACCAGTTTTGTGAATTTAAGCTTGTCACATGTGCATGACTCATTTGATATTAAAACCAGAGGTTGTAAAGACTTAGTTGGCATAGTTAGACAAAAAGACACTTGGGTGGCTTTTTGTAGATTATGTGTTTGAATACTAAAATTTCAAAACTAGTAGACTGAGCATCACAAAAGGTATACATTTTTTTTAATAATGACTCACCATGGTTATACTTTCAAGTTTCATCTCTAATCTCTGCACATTGTAAATATACATAGTTACATACAATGCCTATGCAACTGCAATCATACACCACATAGGATATGGATACTCATATACATTTCCCTTCCCTACCATATTGTAGCCACACCCTGTACGTATACATCCGTTGCTGATTTGAGTTGTTTGATGTGGTTATCGTTGTAAGTTGCAAAAATGAGCTTACAAAGAGGTGTTCCTTTTGAATATACTCGCATGATTCTAGCTCTTCACGGTATTGTAAAACCAAAAATCAAGTCCCATCAGTATGGGTTTCAGATTCCTGTTGAGGTGTGGAAAAGTTGTATCCAACTCAGATTCCCGTTGAGGATCGGGTGGTTCTGCTGGTTACATCACAGTCGCCCTTAGTGGTGCATGATGGTGAAGCCTCATTTGATTCATGTCTGATGAAGTACGGACTACTCTAGGACTTCTTTACATGACCTTAACGCGTTTGAAAATTTGACATTTTAATTTTTAATGCTTCATTGGTTATTACTTGATACTAACTACTGACATATCCCTGATCTTGGTACAGGTTTATCATCCGCCTGTTAATGTCTTACCCATTGGTTACAGTGGACAGTCATGGTCAAAGCTCACATTCATCTGATGATCTACCTAAAGCTGTGGTATGACCCTCGATCTGATGAGCTCATAGGTCAGCAGATTTCACCCCATACAGGGATTATGGTAATGCTTGATAAACTTTAAGTCTCATCAAATATGAGAAATATAGGTCCATTTGTTTATAAGAATGAGCATCTTATATTAGCGGTGTCAGGTGTTCTCATGTTGTCAATTAATGTCAGGCCTTTACGACATGACCATGCTTCAATTTGAGGTTGATCAAAGAGTGGGATTTAGGGAATATAAGCGTGCTGATGGCACCTGCTCATACTTTTTTTCTTTGGATTGTACTCGAGATGTTTTTCTAGGTGTTGGCTTCATTGAGGTAACCTTTTCTTTTATTTTCTTGAAGTTTTTCTTTTGTAGTTCATTTGCTTGTTATTTGATTATTTATTTATATTAAAAATGCATAATTTGTAGGCTGAGCTTGAATATTGCTGTGTGAGATCAGTGAATCGTCGTAAGCATAAGACAATGCATAGGGTTTGGGTTCACGGGAAGTTCCAAAAACCCATGTAAGTTATGTTGTATTATTATTTAGGATAATTTAAAGAGCTTCGACAAGTATTAGAACTATAAAAAGAATCACTTTGAAAACATGTTAGTTGCTTCATATAAAAATGGGTTGGTTTGTCTTCCAAAATTCTTATTCTTGTGACTTTAGTATTATTCTATGACCCTTGAATAGAATCCACATTTAACTGATCATATACTCTGAACTCCTTACTGTGGAGTTAGAACATACATTTTACAAGTATGAGATGCTATAGTTGCGGAGATCTGTCCCTTGACTAATTTATGAGTTGAATGTTGTACAAAATAGCATTTAGTTGCTAGGACGTAAAAAATATTTTTAGGGTAATGAAAAACTATTTTGAAAGTGTTACAACCCATAAGTCACGAGCTTTAACAACTGTTGTTGAATTGACTCCTATATGGCTATATCTGACCAACAAGCAGTAATTTGGCTTGTTGACCCGGCTCTGTTCCATACTTAGAACTACNATAGTTGCGGAGATCTGTCCCTTGACTAATTTATGAGTTGAATGTTGTACAAAATAGCATTTAGTTGCTAGGACGTAAAAAATATTTTTAGGGTAATGAAAAACTATTTTGAAAGTGTTACAACCCATAAGTCACGAGCTTTAACAACTGTTGTTGAATTGACTCCTATATGGCTATATCTGACCAACAAGCAGTAATTTGGCTTGTTGACCCGGCTCTGTTCCATACTTAGAACTACAACAAATTTCTTATGTGCAGAGGCCCATCCCACAACTGCTTTTTATTTAGGTTGTGATAATTAGATAGTTCCAAACGCACTTCCAAACATCCTAACATGAAGGATGAAAGAATTTTTACCTCCAAATCGCCATTTTTCTTAACCTTTTTTCCTTTTCCCAAGCGAATCTGCATTAGGGTGTGAGAGCCAATGAGTAAATTTCTGAAATTTAATAGGGGAAACGAGCATTGATTAACTGCGATAATTTCTTTATTAAGAGGTATTTTTGACGTTTCTTTGCTCATTGATCGGATATCGCAGCCAACCAGTAGACGTGCCTAGAAAAATGTCAATCTGTCATCAACTTTTTCTATATGAAACATACGTTTTAAATATACTGGTATGTTGCATAAAACCAGTATTATACATCAATGTGTATTCCTTTGCTAATTGCCCAAATGCTAAAATGTTTGATTTGATGGTTTGCTGTCTTTTGGAAATAATCAACTGCCATATGTTTCACTTAAACAAATGCAACATTAACATTTCTCTCAATTGTTTCCGGTTATTCTTGGCAAACTAGTTCTTGCATCAATAAAGATAACTGAAATAAGACCATTGTATTTGCTGTTAATTTCCCAGGAAACCCACTATTGTTTTCTTTGTGGTCACTTTTGAAGAGCCAATATACATCTATATATCTGAAGTGTCCAAACCCAGACTTCAATAAACTGGAAGATAGGTGGAAAATGTTGCAGCGTTCACTATTGAAGCCATTGAGGATATGCTTTCCTCAGATGGAAAGGTAAGAGTTTTGTTATAAACCGCTTGTATTACTAAACTTCTTTTTTAGTTTTAATATGTGATCCTATTTACTAGATGTCGAACATAATATCAGCTACGGACTCTCATGGTCAAATTATATGACATGAAGCATCGATAATGTTTTGAACTGCTAATTTTGTGGTCTTGTTGATACGTGTTGTTGAAACAGGTGTTTCTTCAATCTGATATAGAAGCTGTTGCATTGACGATGAAACAACAATCTCTAAAATATGGCAATGGGATATTACAAGGATGGAATATTACAAGATCTGAATCTTGCTAACAAACAACTGAGGTTTTTTGCGAGGTTTTTGACAGTGTGTCTGGTTTTCAACCGACGAGAAATGGTTTATCAGTTGGTGAATCAGCTCAAATTGTTAGTTTCCGACTGCAAGAGGACTTTTCAGGTAATCAAACTTTTTCATAATGGTATAGTAGGATATCCTAGATGGTGAGACGTTTGGTTTGGCATCAATATATTTTGCGTAAGCCAGTAACAAGTTTGCGTAAGCCAGTAACAAGTTAAACTAGGTACTTTATGTGGATTAAACTAGTTACTTTTGACCTCTTTTGCAATTTTTAGACTATGTTGAGCAACCACGATGGAAGATAGATGGCTTGTTCCAGAAAGGGTTCTAATGTCTACATCTGGAAACATTAAGGTGATTCATATGCCAGCAAAACTAATGTGTTTATTGTTACTCAATCCTACAAGCACTTCGACTCTCAAGATGTATCAATGGCTATCCCGTAGCCTGGTATGATACAGCACGTGTTGGGGGTTTCAAGACAGTAAACCCATCAGGCTAAGTGGGGACCAAGGCCGGTGAGAGTACGTGTCCATGACTGACCATCGATATTTGCTTAACTTTGGTACTTTGATGTTTTCATGTTATGTATATGCGGATAGCTGTGTCATTGTATCTTATTCTCATCCACACAATCTCATTGCAACCTCAGTTGATGTATAATATACACTTCCTTAACAAAGAATTGTATTCGCCCTAAATTTCTGACTAGCACTTGTTAACCGTCACATGTGAAAAAAGTTAATGAGTCATCTTGAAATTCACATTTCGTTGAATGGCAAGTGGTCGATCTTTGTCTTGCAAATTCAGCATTGGATACAAATGAACATGTGAAATCTCATTTCATGGGAACCTTTAGCTAAGTAACTATTGTATCTAATCAGCTAAACCTACAATCTCTTAGGTTGATTATCTTTTCCTTTTTTTCTAAAGACCTGTTACACATGGAACATGGATCTTAAATGCCTGAACTTGGTCATATGTGAAAATGTCTCGTACCTTTTTAAAATGCGTGAATCACTTGGTCACATGTCAAAATATATATCTCGTAGCTTGGATTTTCCATGCATTATAATATAGTATTAGGAAATTTTTCACATGTGAAAAAATTTTAAAAAAAATTCTAAAATTTTTCACATGTGACAGAATTTTTTTTTCACATGTGAAGAAAAACAATCCGAAAATTTTAAATCTGAAAAACAAATTCAGAAAAAATCTTTTTCGAAAATTTTTTTTCACATGAAATTGAAAATTATCACATGTGAAAATTTGTGAAATTCTTTTGCATTATAATATAGTATTAAGATTTTTTTTTTTTTTTTTTTTTCACATG
>LBNU01006436.1:4410-43471 GCA_014162995.1 Artemisia annua | reverse complement strand
TGGGAGAAGGGTGGATTATTTCGAAGAATGAGAGAGATAGGCATCGAGCTTATACAAAGAGTGTCAGTGAAAGGGAACCTAGGAGAAAAAAGCGGGAAGCTGGGAAATTAGGGGGGAGCAAGGGATGAACTTACCTCCGTCTATCGCAGCCCATCTGGAAGAAGCTCCACCAATGGTCATTTTAATAGCTTTGTTTATCCTTATGCTCCGCCTTAAAATAATAGCCTACCTAGATAACAGCGTCCGGTGGTGAAAGGGAACCCTTCGTCAGTAGGGTATGCCATCATACCCAAGTCACCCCTTGTGGCTTCCTCCCAATGGTTATGTTTAAAAAAAAAAAAAAAAAAAAAAAAAAAAAAAAAAAAAAAAAAAAGTATCATGGTTCCTGGTGTTTTATTTAGTGTGTTTCCAGCAGGGGTTAATATTGCATTGGTGGTACAGAAAATTTATCATTTTGTGTTAAAAGAAGAAAGCGGATGATATTGTTCGTAAGCCAGCCAAGTGTAAGCGGAACTTCCAAACACGCGACAAAAAAAACAAAACTCATAACTTTCGAACTAGTTCTATTTTTAGGTATGAGCGCAAGATTAGCAACACTCTAAAAAAAGATACCTTTGGCCATGACCTGCAAACTCAGTATGTTGGCACCTTTATAATTGCATAAGTCTTGTATGGATAATTAAACGAAAGCCAAAGGGCTGAAGTTTACATTAGATAGTTAATAACCGTATTTATAGTTTATGGCGGTTATAGAAGTTATGTTAGTTATTAGGTTACAGAATTCGGTTACAAACCGAAGGTCATGATGGTTCACTCGCAACCTTTCCACTACCTATATAATAGTCATTTACATGTAATGTTTCGGTGTGTCTCTTTGTACAATTGTACCCACTGTTTAATGTTGTTAATCAAATGAATCAATTCCTTGTCAAATCTTGTGCCTTGTTCTGAATGCGATGTGAAAAATAAACCTGTGAAAACGATTCTACATTGGTATCAGAGCCAAAGGTTCAAACCTGGGAAACACAAATTCAGAGACAAAGTTTGCAAGATTACAGATGTGATTCAGGTTTTTGATCAAGAGGAGTCAGAAGACCGAGAAGGAAGACCACCAAGGATTGGTTGGAAGATAGTGCCGATCAAAACCAGGACTGACATGGACACCAAACGAATTGGTGGGAGCTTTGGTTGCTGATCTTTTGAAACGCGACAACAAAACAAGAAGGAAAGAACAACGTTGGAGAAGACCGTTGTGGAGATACATCACGGACAACAGATAAGAATGAAAGACAACACGCTGAATCCTGTTTCAGAAAGGGAAACACCGAAAAACACGACGACGTATTAAACAGAGATACGTTGCCTTAAGAGTAACCAAGGAACGCAAGGAAGTAGTATAGCGACTGTTTGTGTCAAATTGTAATCGACAAGGACCAAACGAAGTGGTGACTTTGCAGGTTTGGTTGGCCTTGATCCTGAACGCGACAAAGAACAAAAGTAACTTGTTACAAAACTTTGTGTGGCATTTCAATATCATACAACAAAACCAAGACCTCTTTGTCGGACAAAGTGGAGAAGAAGACGTCATAAGAACAAACGTTGACCAAACGTTGACTCCTTTGTCGCGGACAAAAGGTGGAGAAGAAGACTACATTGAAAAAAAAGGATGTTGCTGGATTGTAGAAAAGGTATACCGATAGAAAGAAAAACAATCGAGGATTGTTTTGGAAATAACATATACAAATTAGACGCGGTGTGGAACAAAGAAAAGGAATATTGTAGATTGTGGGCAAGCACATCCCTTTTTTTTCAATGTACGTCTTCTTCTCCACCTTTGTCCGCGACAAAGATGTTCAACGTTTGGTGTCAACGGTTGTTCTTATGGACGTCTTCTTCTCACCTTGTCCGCGACAAAGAGGTCTTGGTTTGTGTATTGATACTTGAATTGCCAACAAAGATTTGTAACAAAGTTATTTGTCTTGTCGCGTTCAGGATCAAGCCAACACAACCTGCAAGTCCCACTTCGTTTGGTGCCTTGTCGATTTACAATTTGACACAAGACAAGTCGTATATACTTCCTTGCGTTCCTTGTTATCTTAGCAACTATCTCTGTTTATACGTCGCGTGTTTCGGTGTTTCCTGTTTCTGGGAAACAGGTTCAGCGTTTTCTTTCTTCTTCTGTTGTCGTGATGTAGTCAGCCAACAACGGTCTTCTTACAACGTTGTTCTTTCCGTTCTTGTTTTGTTGTCGCGTTTCAAAGATCACAACAAAGCTCCCACCATTCGTTTGGTGTCCATGTTCCGTTGGTTTGATCGTGCACTATCTTTCCCAACAATTCCTTGTGTCTTCCTTCTCGGTCTCTTGATCCTCTTGATCAAAAACCATGAATCACCATCTTGTAATCTTGAAACTTGTCTCTGATTTGTGTTTCCCAGGTTTGAACTTTGGCTCTGATACCAATGTAGAATCGTTTTCACAGTTTATATTTCAACAATCGAATTCAGAACAAGGCACAAGATTTGACATTAGGAATTGATTTCATTTGATTAACAACATAACAGTGGTTACATTGTACAAAAAGAGACACACCGAAAACATTACATGTAAATGACTATATATAGGTATGAAAGGTTGCGAGTGAACCATCTGACCCTTCGGTTTGTAACCGAATTCTGTAACTAATACTAACTAAACTTCTATGAATCCGCATAACTTAAAACGGTTATTAACTATCTAATGTACAACTTCAGCCCTTTGCTTTCGTTTATATCCAACAGCTTATTGCAATTTAAAGGGTGCCAACATACTGAGTTTGCAGTCATGGCAAAGGTATCGCTCTTTTTTTGAGTGTTTGCCTATCTGCGCCTCATACCTAAAAAGAAACTAAGTTCGAAAGTCTATGAGTTTTGTTTTTTGTGCGTGTTGGAAGTTCCGCTTACACTTGGCTTGCTTAACGAACAAACATCCGCTTCTTTTTAACAAAAATGATTAAATTTTTCTGTCCACATGCAATTAAACCCCATGCTGAAAAACACACTAAAAAAACACCAGGAACCATGAACTTTTTTTTTTTTTTATTTTTTTTTTTTTTTTTTTTTTTTTTAACATAACCATTGGAGGAGCCCACAAGGGTGACTTGGGTATGATGGATACCCCTATTGAACGAAGGGTTCCCTCCCACCGGAGGCTTGTTATTAGGTAGCTAGCTATTATTAGGCGGAGCATAAGGATAAACAAAGCTATTAAACTGACCATTTGGTGGAGGTCTTCTTCCCAGATGGGCTGCGAATAGAGGAGGTAAGTTCATCCCTTGCTCCCCCTAATTTCCCAAGCTTCCGCTTTTTTCTCTAGGTTCCCTTTCACTGGACACTCATTTGTATAAGCTCGAATGCCTATCTCTCTCATCTTCGAAACTAACCACCCTTCTCCCAGACCTTTGAGTACGCGTGGAACTACTCCTTAAGATGGGAGTGGTTTCACAGACACACCCAGGTCTAGGAGAATGACCATGAATTCCGGTTAAAAGTAAAGGGACAGATATCACAAAACTAAGCTATAAGTACTAATATAATGGAATTTGTAATTTATTTTATTGTCTGTTTAATTTTTATTTTTTTGGGTAAATTATTAGCACCTATTTAACCATATATTAATTGATTGAGTCTTACTTGAAACTTTCCCATGCACATTCTGTTCAGTTGTAACTCTAGTATATGACCATTTGCATTACATAAGAATTGTCATTTAGTGACACTGAAAAAGGTCACTAAAAATCAAAACAATGTCGCAAAAGGTACAAAAAAGTCAACGAAAGCTAGAGAAAGATGTTACTAAATTCTTTTGCGTGTTTCTCCTTTACCTGTAGGTAAAAATAAAGTACAAACCATATCAAAGACGTGTATGCAATGCACGGGCTTTTGGCCTAAACGACATAACTAATGGGCCTATATGAATATACGTACGAGAACTACAAATTAAATACATAGAAATTATAGAATAACATGCAATGTAAAAGATATGGTCTGCTAACAGGGAAGTGAATAAAGCCATTGATAACTATGGTCTAAAACTGTAACAAATAATAAGAGATTACACAAAACTGAAAAAGATCTGTGAATATTCTCCTCAACCAAATTCTTATAGGTTCACGTCTTACTTAGTATATTTAAGATATCAAGAAAGAACAAAAAATCAAAAGAATTAGTTTAGGAAACCAAATTGGTTCAATAACAGAACTCGATTTCACCGGCCAATTGCTAAAATGGAGCATTCTTATTTATAAGTAAAAGTCAAGATTGAATGTTTGTCAGTCAACAATAGAATAAATTTGTTTTTTCTATTCATCTATAGAAAAAGGCATAAAAAACAAGTGTTAAAAAAAAAAAAAAAAAAAAAAAAAAAAACCGTTAAAAGTGAAGTGATTAAGTAAAATAATGTGTCAAAAACAAAAACAGGGGGGACTAGGTATATGTTCATTAGTTGAAAACGGTTTAATAGTAGAAGAACTAGAAGACGAGTCCTAGTAGGAATCTGTTTCCTAGACCTGGTAATTATATAATACTCTCACAATCGATAAACAGAAACATAAACTTTAGCAGCCAAGTTCTCGCGCGTTTTGAAACTAACACGGTTGGAGGTAATTAATAATTAGCCATATCCTTGTTATGCTTAACTCTAACTAGTTATGTATTAGGTACATTGATCGTTTTGTCTTGCTCATTGTAAGTTATATGCTTTACACTTTATAGGAAAATTTTGAAAATTGGTATGGGTCCAGTGAACCATGTTTTTCGTAATTTTATCAAGAGTATGTCTACATGTTTGATAACCAGGGGGTCCCATGGGTCCTGGGACACCCATGGATTTTTTTGTTGTAGTGTTAATTTTTTTTAAAAAAAAAGAACATCAATTTTTCCTAAATGCATTTTATTTGCACCCAAACAGTCAAATATATTTATAATGTTATTTAGTTAGTATACTTAAAGAAATTTGGAAAACTGGTATGGGTCCAGTGAACCATGTTTTCGGTAATGTTATCAAGAGTATGTCTAAATGTTTGATATATGATGTTTGGGTTGAAGAAAAAAAGGTGAAACCCAGCATGGGTGCTGCAGCTTCGACACTGGGACTAGAAAAGGAGAAACAGGTTATAAACAATGTATCCGAGCTTCTTGAATGTCCTGTGTGCTTTACCAACATGTCCGCGCCAATTTACNTTTTTTTTTTTTTCGTTTTTTTAATGGTCGTATAGTTGGTTAGTGTTCATATGATGTACCATTTGTACCCATAATGATTATATTTAATTTGTTACTTGTAGTGTCCGAACGGCCACATTTTATGCTCCATGTGCAAATTCCGAGTAGAATGTTGTCCAATATGCCGTATTAACATGGGTACTATAAGATGTTTGGCTTTGGAGAAAGTAGCAAAACCTCTGGAAGTTCCTTATGATTGTCCATTCGTTGAATTTGGATGTAGACTCACAGGAAATATTCCAGAACTCATCACACATCTCAAGAATCATAGCAATGCTTTCATGCATGATGAATGTAAATTTGTCACCACTTTTGTTCTCCCACTCTCATATAAAATAAGTACTAACACATGGATGTTAAATGTAAGTTGATTACAATACCTTTTTGAAAGTAAACTTATTAACATATTCAAGTCACATACCCTAACGTTGATGTAATAACCGTTTTTTGTGTTGTTTAGGTATACAACTGCTATGGATGTCATTTCTGTTTATACCTTAAAAGTTTTACTTTCGGCAATGCTATAGGCTATGTAGCATACGTACGGTTCATGGGCGAGGAAAACGAAGCAAAGAAATTCAGTTACATACTTGAAATTGGTAGAGAGGGTCAGAATATGATTTTTAAGGGGGTTCCGAAGAGTATTCGTGTACGTGATAACAACTTTCTTAACGAAGGGATGTTGATTTCTCCTTCCTTCTGGGAGGAGAATGAGCAAGAATGCCGGTTACCACTATGGGGACATATATCACAAAACTAAGTTATAAGTACTAACATTATGGATTTTGTATCTTAGTTATTGTCTGTTTATTTTACTTTTTTTTGGAAAATTAAGGTATATGATTATTATCACCATTTATAAAACATTAATCATATATTAATTGATTGAGTTTCAGTTATAATTTTCCCACTTTTTATTCAATCTCTGTTGGTACTTTAATATATAATAATTTGGAGAAATATATGACATAAATAAAAAGAAGGAAGTTAGCTCTGTCTAATAAGACACGTATTATATTGGCACGTAAAAAGCGCAATAGATTGTACGAGGGCATTATAGGTAAGTGAGTGAATACGAACACACCATGATAGGCAACTTGGTATGAAGTTTTTGTCAGACCAACAAAAACAACGTCGTTCCGTAAAAAAAAGCAACTCAAGTTTCTTCTGGATTTCCTTCTTGATCAATTATAACTGCAGCATTTTCGTTATATCATACCTTGTCATGTTTAAGCTCTTTAGAAGTACGAAGGTAAGACCAAGGTATAGTCTTGTTGAACCTGGTTGCCACCAATCCTTTTTTATATTGCTCGATCTGGTCTGAATGCAAATGTTTTTGGCCTACATTTCAAAGTACAAGGATTACAAGTACAGTTAAATAATTGTGGGTGTTATATTTCTACTGTTTGCTTGCAGTATTTCGAATTATTAACTTGGTGAGGGTGAGCGTTCTACAATATTTTTTTTGAACGGCAATGTATAATGCTGAGAAGAGGGGCAAACACCAGGTCATGATCAGGTTGTGATTATTAAGCTCCTTTTAGTTGTACGAAAGCATGGGATATTGGGATACTCTCTTTTGATCTATTATTTATTTACAGTTGTCACGACTAAATGAGTAAATTGTTAGCTGTATGTAAGAATCGTATTTCTCACATTATCATTCACTCATAATTCTTACATGGTATCAGGCCATTAAGATCCACAAAACCTAAACTCTTCCGATGCTGCCTCCGGCCGCCGGCTACACGCCGGAGGTTCGGAGGGCTCCCTTTAATCCTTAACCAAAATAAACCACAACTTCTTCTAAATCTGTGATCTTTATGTTTTTCTAGGGAAAAACACGCCCCGTTTGTTTGGAAGGTTCTTTGGGGGTTGAAGTTTTAGAACCAACTTTCGTTTTATCATATTTTCTTTTAATGTTAATGCATAAGTTTATTGTTTGTCAATTAGTTGATTGTTTGTACGGCTTTGTTACCAGTCGACTAAAGTTGACCGTTGGTACCAGTCCCTAAAGTCGACCGTTGGTACGGTTGTGTTACCAGTCGACTTAGCCGATCGTTGGTACCAGTCGACTAAAGTCGACCGTTGGTACGGTTTTGTTACGAGTCGACTAAAGTTATGTTTTTATTATGTTAATGTATTTTTTTTTCTAGTTTACTACTCCAGTCCGAGCTTTCGTGATTTCGCCGCTCGAACTGCAGGGGAGTGTTAGCTGTATGTAAGAATCGTATCATATGGATATGATCAATGTGTTGGCAATAGTTGTTGATTAGCTAGCATTAAAGGGTGATTAGTAATTTACCCTAAATAGATAAGTCATGCATATTATTTAAGGATGTATATTGTACGTATTTCATGATCAGTCAATAAACACATATCTTCTATCTTACATTCCCATTGCATATTCTTACATAAATGACATGATTGTTCTTAGTTGATAATATCTTGTACTTATTGCATGTTATATTGGTGAGTTAATTTGAGTATGTTGATTACCACAGATCTGGTAAAATTCTGGTTGCATTGAATGGGATTTTGTACAAATGCTAGCTTTTAGTCCTCGTTTTGATGTTGTCAAAGAAATTGTGGCTTGGACCGCAAGACTTCTTCGTTCAAGATAGGTTACTTTTCTTTTAATCTCATATTATTTTGTGGAGGCAACAAGATACGCCGGTCTGGGTTGTTTTGCAAGGTGTTAATTATGGGTCAAGTTGAGATAAGTTGACCCACAACATTTAGCAGCCATTTATCAATATGTGTTAAAGAATTCATACGTTTTTTCACTGATTGCAAAACATTAAATTTAGAACAAATAATGGAATTTCAAAATAAAGAAGATATAGGAGGTTATATTGATTAACAATGGATTTGGGGCTACTTTCAACATTTTGAGCCATTTCACTTTTAGCTACTCAAACTATTAAAAAAAAAAAAAAAAAAAAAAAAAAAAAAAAAAAAAAGGCTCTTTAAATTGAGTTTAAAACTATAAATTGTGTCTACTTTTAATGGAGCATGTGTGGTGGTGAATTTTAAACGTCGTGGATTTGTCAGCCAAAAAGCCGGAAACCATGGTTACCCAAAAGAGAGAAGAATTCACTTTTATCTAAAATTTTAACTTGACTTATTTAAAAGTTAATCAAATAGTAATGAGATCCACATTTTGAGGTAGTAGTAGCAAAAATCGGATTTTCTTTAACCATTTGGATTCCCTTTGGATTACGTTTAAACAATTTGGCTTTTTCTAGCAAGTGTCTTTACAAATTGATAATATGCTAAAACTGCTCTTGAATAATCATAAATGAGAACCTTGGTCATACTAACTAGGGGTGAGCACGACTTGGTCTGGTTCTACCCTAGGCCAATATAGAAAGTGAAATTGAGACTGATTTTATCATAGTTTGGTTATCATTGATTTCGGTTTTATGTTGTTCGTTGGTTTATTTTGATTAAACTTGCTTTAAAGCTATCAGATTCTGCTTCACAATTTGTCTTTAAAAGTTGAATATTTCTTGGGCTTCTAACTATGTATAGTTACTCTTGTCTATTGTTAGACAATCAAAATGTACCTTGCTTAGGATGATAGTTTGCTTTTTCTCTAAACAAACACAATTAGTTAATGAAAGGTCTTTTCGAACAAAATCAAATAGCAAAGATGCTTACTTACCAAAACAGTATGGTGAGTTCAAATAATCTCAACTTAGCTGTATATGCACTTGGCTGCCTTCCATTGTTGTTACTGCTTTTTGTCATTTTAGCTGACTTGTGGAGGTTGCTGTATCTGAGGTGATGCCTGATTGTTGAGTTGCTGTGAATTTGCATTAGAGACATTTGGTTGTGGTCTTCGCTGACTTGTTTTTTTTGGCCTTCCCGCATCAACCTTGTCAGAGTAAGCTGCCATTGTTGGTGTTAATTGAACATTGTCGGTACGATCCACTCGTGTTACCCGATAGGAAGATCACACAATAAATGGTGATATGAACTTATCGCTTTGCCTTGAGGCATTAATAGTGTTTGACGGTGGACTTCCTGGAAATGAGAATGTACTCATTGTTGTTTGTTGTGTCCTGACGTTGTGATTACATATTTTGGGTTAAGGTTGCCCGAACCTCGTCTATTTGTGTGATATCGACGGTGTTGACGGCACCAGAGACATCAAACCGGGGGCGTGAAATGAAGATCTTCCTGTTATGAAAACAAAGTTTTCGTCATGATAAGATGGTGAGATTAAAGTTTTTGTTATGAAAAGTGTGATAGTATGAAAGTTCTCGTGTTCTTTAACGAAAAAGAGTTTAATTATGTGAATTTGAAGTCGGAAAATGGGTATTTTCGCGGCAAAAAACTTTGTTTTTTGTTTTTTAATGACACAAATTTTTTTTTTGGTAAAAACAGTTTTTTCGGCGACGAAAAAAATAGTGGCTTGTTTATGTTGCGTATAGCACGGATTGCGCCATGTTTACGTATGGTACTTAATCAAGGGGTGTGGGGTGAGATTGATGATAATCATATGTTCGGTTTCTCACGTTCGGTACGGACTCCAAGGTATGACCGGAATCAAGATTTGGGGACACACTCACATATGACTATAGTATGTGTAATGGGTGTGTGAAGATAGAATTCACTTGGTCTATTTCATGGAAATGTGACCGGTATTTATATAGATGCATTTAGGGTTTTGTGCCACCCGTAAATGGGATCAATGGCTTAGAATGGTCCACGTGGTGAACATCCAAGGGAGGAGTCAAGAATGACACATAGCGTTACATTCTTGGCTTTGCTATATGCATGGAAAGCTCCATGCACCTTTGTCTGTATCAACGTAATATTAATAGCATTGTCTCTATGCAAATAAGGTAATGACACGTGTTTGTCGGTTGTAACGGCTCTGGATGAGACTCCGGTCTTGCCATTTGCCTGAATATGTTTATCGGGCTTAGGTTTGTTCGTGTCATTCCTGAGAAGTGGTTTCCAAGGCCAGTTATAACAGGCTTTGGCCTTGATGGGCTTGTCTCGAGTGTATGGGCCTTAGCTGGTTAGGCTGAAACTCACATACGCTAAAAGCCTATAAGGTATTTTGGCTATTAAATATATGCAAAAACAAAAACTAAAAGGACTAAGTTCAAACATTATGTGGTTTGAAAAAAAAAAATAAAAAAAAAAAAATAAAAAAAAAAAAAAAAAATCCTACGAGGATTCTGTTTACTTATATAGATTATTACTATCCTAATAGCGATATAAAAACCATTCAAAACGTACAAGTTTTGAAACTAGGTTTACGATTTGAGGTAATTATCCATAGTTCATCGCTATATATTAAGTTTCATTCTAACTAGTTATGCATTAGATACTTTGACCATTGATGTTGAATGATTGAGTGTTAAATCAATACTAGTTTTGTATTGCTCTTTGTAACAGCCATCAAATAAAAGATTAATCGTAAATTTCAAAAGTTGGCAATGGATTCAGTGGAGCATGTTTATGATGATGGAATGATGAATAAAACTGCAGAACCCAACACGAGGGCTTCGAAGTGGGAACTTGAAAAGGAAAAACTAGTTTTAAACAATGTATCCGAGCTTCTTGAATGTCCTGTGTGCCTTACCATTATGTCCGCGCCGATTTACCAGGTTTGTTTCTTTGATATTTACTTTTTTTAGAAACAGACGTTGTATCCTACAAATTCAGAGGGTGTTTGGGATTACGTTTTGTTTATCTCATTATTTTATTTGCATATGGTTAACAACTTGAAAAAAATGATTAAAAAAACTTGGTTTTGAAAAGACAGGTTAAGTGATCCTCTTTATAAAATTGCGTTAAAATTTGTAAACACCCCTTAGATTGTAACCCTTTTGTGTAATAAACGATTTATGGCCGTGTAGTTTGTTAGTGCTCATACAATGTACCCATAATGATAATAGTTAATTTGCCTATTGTAGTGTCCGAATGGCCACACTTTATGCTCCATGTGCAAATTCAGGGTAAAAAATTGTTGTCCCATATGCTGCACGTACATGGGTAGTATAAGATGTTTGGCTTTGGAGAAAGTAGCAAAGCCTTTGGAAGTTCCTTATGAATGTCCTTTGGAAGTTAGGGGATGTAAAGTCACAGGCAATATTCCAGAACTCATCACACATATCAAGAATGCCCATGCAATTATGCATGATGGTATGCATGATGGTAGTAGGATCGCCATTGATTTTGTTGAACCACTCCCACGAAGTAACTGGACATGGAGGTTAAATGTAAGTTGATTACAATACTTTTTCGTTGTTAACTAATTAACATATATATTCAAGTCACATAAGTACCCTAACGTTGATGTAATCAACAATTATTGTGTTGTTTAGGTATACAAATGCTATGGATGTTATTTCTGTTTTTACCTTAAAAGATTTACTTCCGGCAATGCCACAGGTGATGTAGCATACATACGGTTCATGGGTGAGGAAAACGAAGCCAAGATATTCAGTTACTCACTTGAAATTGGTGGAGACGGTCAGAAATTGACATATAAGGGGGTTCCGAGGAGTATTCGTGTTCGTAATGAAAACTTTCTTAAGGAAGGGATGTTTGTTTCTCCATCTTTCTGGGAGGAGAATGAGCATGAATTACGGTTAAAACTAAACGGACAGATATCACAAAACTAATTATAAGTACTAATATAATGGAATTTGTAATTTATTTTATTGTCTGTTTAATTTTTATTTTTTTGGGAAAATTATTAGCACAATTTATAATCTACTAGACGAATACCCGTGCATAGCAACGGTTTCTAGCGGCAATTAATTAACGATTGTGATATTGTGGTGAGTGTTTTGTGTAGCGTTCAAAATAGAACGTGAACATATCATAATGTAATTGCAAACGGTTGTACTACACGATAACTAAAGTCTAGAAAAAATTCTTAACATCTATCAAACAACATATAAAAACATTTAATGAAATTGAAAGTAAAACATTACATTAGTTATGAAACAAAAACTAACAACACACTTTACTCTTCGCGTAAAACTTCTTGCTAAACGACATTCGCGGTGTAGATTCCTACTTGACGGAACTCTTTGACTGGTTTAACCAATACCTTTGTTGTTCTACGGGATATCCATCTAGACAATGCCACATAAAGCTAGCCATGCGAGAAAACAGAGTCCGACAAATAGACACCCACATTTGGAATTGTTTGGCCTTGTGCTTTATTAATAGTCATCGTCTCAAAGCTAAGGCGAATAGGGAATTGTGTTCTCTTTAGTTTGAAAGGGAACATGTCTTCTCCAGATGGAGCAAGAGGAATTCTTGGCAAGAGCACTCTAACTCCAGCGTGTTGCCCGACAGCTATCTCAGCATTGATGACATTAGGGTCAAAACGTTTACATATCAACCTCGTGCCATTACATAATCCATTTTCCGGATTGAGTGCCCGCGCCTAGCGGCAGTGGTTCCTAACAATAGACTGTTTAATGAATTTATAAACATACATCTCTTCACGTTGCGATGATACAGTGATACATTAGCCTTGGAGATGCCTTGCTAATTCCATTTTTTTCTTAATGGCAACACATCATGATAATCATTGATACCTATGTTTCTGAAAAAAGTTCAGATGATTAAGGTTACAATATATGACGAGCTTTTTACACCGGTAAAAATTGATATTCGTTTCACATATGTATCTCACGCTATAAGCTTTCAGTCCACCTACATTCATTTTTTGTAGAGTAAATCTTTTAATGTACCATTTTTTTTACCATGAGATTGTTTTGAATGTAAATAACTTTTTTCATTTTTAAAATTTGTTACATATAAGTTTCACATTTAAGCACCATCCGCTACTCAAGTATATAATTAATAATAATGTAGTGCCTAAGTAGTTGCTATCTTATGCAAACTTTTATTTTATGCTACAGAAACTTTTATTGTAATGTTTTATTTAATTAAATGCTATGCAAATTTTCGCTTGATGTTTGATCTTTAACATTTGTTACTTTTAATGTTTAATTTCTTTTCTTATACTTTTTATAAGCTACCCGTGATTTATCATGGGTTTATATGTAAAAAAGAAGGATAGTGGCTCCAAATTTGTAAAGTTTGACAAAATAATAATCTTGTAAATCACTTTACGAAATACACGATTTGTTTCGAAAATACAGGATTTGATTTGAAAATACCAAATATGAGACGAAATTACATTCGATATATATTATATTCTTTGAAAATAAACGACTTGTACTAAAAAATAATAAACGATTTGAAAAGGTATGATTTGGCCTATTAAATGTGTATTGAACCATGACAAAGTGTCCAACAATACATAACTTGCATAACTTAGTAACCAATTTTATTTAAAGTGTATCGAATGAGTTTAAACTTGCATAAATTATTAACCAATTTTCTTCTAGTAAAAATTTTATTTTTTATTTTTAATTTTATTTTAATTTTATTTTATTATTATTATTATTATTATTATTATTGGTATTATTATATATTTTTTTTTACTTTGTACCAATCAAAACATTATAGCCAGTGACTCATTGTAATATTACATGCGTTTCTTTTTGGACGCATCATTGTCAAAAATAGTAAAGTTTGAAATAAATTAGTCACACATATGGATATGATTTGTAGTATTGACTTGCAATTGTTTACATAAGTATGACTTGCAATATGAATATGATTTGTATCATTTATGAATATGATTTGTAGTAAACTTTGACTTGCAATATGAAATATAACTTATAATTAAGATAACGAATATCAATATGATTTGTACTGTAGTAAACCTTGGCTTTTTATACTCTTTTGCTTGGATAAAATAAAAAAAGTAATTAGGACAAAGTATACTCTTTTATAGGACAAACTATAATAGTGCATTGTCATCAGTTGAGTGTGTGTATAGCTCCTTATTTAAAAGTTAAGCTACATGTTTTAGACTCATTATTGTGGTTAGACTTGCTTTAATTGATAATCAGCTGAATAACCTATTTTAATACAACATCTCTTTTCATTTGAAAACTTGTGAATGAATTTGGAAAAAAAAGATACGTCCACAGTCGAACCTTGCAAATGTATAGAAGAAAATTATGACCCCATATCGATGAGCATGCATGATGAATATTATGACCCAAAATATAAAGTGTCCTCATCCATATAGATATTGGTCGCTTGATTATATATTTGCCTAACTAATGGTCAATTCTATTAAATGTGTATTGAACCATTAACAAAGTCTCCAATAATACACAACTTGCATAAATTAGTAATCAATTTTATTTAAAGTGTTTTTTTTTTCTTAGAAAGGCAACAATTGTATAAAACGCAAGATAAAAAGAAAAAGCATCTCATCCCAACTAATCAAGCAAATTAAGTGGAGGATGAGACCCAAGAGAAAAATGAAATACAATGGACTGACCACAATTTATCCGGACCTAAACTTAAAAGACTAAACTATATGACACAACATGGAAATTCTTGAAACAAGGTACAAAACAAATAAAACTAAACTCAAGTAGTCAATCACTACATATGTAAATATGGGTACACAAGAGTTACTAACTCCCATGAACCTATACCACATGAGCGCAGACATGATGCATAAAAATATTATTCACTTAAACTTGAAACTGCCACTTGCATTACTTTAATATTCCTTGAAGCTGACACTTGCACCGAATCTTGACACTGAACTTGCAGAAAGAATGTATCCAAACTTGCTGACATACCAATAATATTATAGGAGCACATGATATATGCCCAATCTTGCACTTGCTTACAGACGAAATGACAATTACTCAGTAAACACGATGAACTACTAAAGCATGTATCCAAACTCATTTTTCATTGCCATGTCTGTTCTTTTCAAAGTAAACAGGATGAACTCAAGCGAATGAAAGCCATGTCTATTCTTTATATAGGAATTTGGAAAACCCTTGCCATATATATGTTTTAAGTTTGAAGTTTAAATTGAAGAGTATTCCCGCCATGTTTTTAAAGATATAAAGAGATGAATCGTTTAGAATATTTTTCTTTATTGTCATGCTTGTGTAAATCCTTTATTGTCATGCAAGAATACAAGTCAACAAACTTATATTAGGACAGAGATGAATACCACCGTGTAAGAATAGTCAAGAAGGTGTAGTTTCCTAAACTTGTATTGTTTCCATTAAAACATTATTTACTTGAATGGAAGACCCAATTCCAATTGATCAAGTTTGTTTCCATTAGCTGTATCACGAATTTAGCTGTATCATTAGTTTTAGTTGCCTTGTCTAAGAATTTCAACATTTCAACATTTTGACTTTTCACTTTTACCTTTTGACTCTTTTTCCTTTATATAGTAAAGAAGTAAAGATTTAACCATATATTAATTGATTGAGTTTTACTTGAAACTTTCCCATTGCACATTCTGTTCTGTTGGAACTCTACTATATGACCATTTGCATTACATAAGAATTGTCATATACAGTAGTGACACACAAAAAAGTGTCACTAGAAATCAAAACAATGTCGCAAAGGTACAGAAAGTCAACGAAAGTAAGAGAAAGATGTTAATAAAAATTTTTGCGTGTTTCTCCTTTATAAGTGTAGGTAAAAATAAAGTACAAACCATGTCAAAGAATACAATGCACGGGCTTTTGCCCTAAACGACATAACTAATGGGCCTATGAATATATGTACGAGAACTACAAATTAATTACATAGAAATTATTATAGAATGCAATGTAAAAGATATGGTCTGCTAACATGGATAGGTGAATAAGCCATTGATAACTATGCTCTAAAGAGTTGATACATTTGTTATGATTACAAAACAGTAACAAACAATTGAGTATCTTTTATATAATAAGAAATTACACAAAACTGAAAAAGGTGCGTGAAAATTCTTCTCAACCAGATTATTATAGGTTCACGTCCTGCTTAGTACATTTGAGATACCAAGAAAGAAACAAAAAAATTAAAATGATTGTTTGAGGAAAACAAATTGGACCAATATCAGAATTCGATTTCACCGGCCAATTGCTAAAATGGAGCATTCCTACTTGTAAATAAAAGTCAAAATTGGATATTAGTTGGTCAACAATAGAATAAGTTTAATTTGTTTTTTCTATTCATCTATAGAAAAAAGCCATAAAAACAGTGTGTAAATTGGAAAATAATAATAATAATAATAATAATAATAATAATAATAATAATAATAATAATAAGTTTAATTTGTTTTTTCTATTCATCTGAGTATTTTCTTTGCATGTATAGTAAGCTAACAACTTGAAAAGTATGATTAAGAAAACACGGTTTTAAAAGAACAGAGGTTACGACAACCTTTTAAATGTTGCTTTTTGAATTTTGAACATCCCTAATTCTCTAATATTAAAACCTGTGTAAAAAACATTTTGTGGTCGTGTAGTTGGTTACTGTTCATATAATGTACGATTTGTACCCTTTATGATAATATTTAATTTGTTTCTTGTAGTGTTCGAATGGCTACATTTTATGCTCCATGTGCAAAATCCGAGTAGAATGTTGTCCAATATGCCGTATTAACATGGGTACTATAAGATGTTTGGCTTTGGAGAAAGTAGCAAAACCTTTGGAAGTTCCTTATGATTGTCCACGCCATGATCGCGGATGTAGAGCCATAGGCAATATTCTAGAACTCATCACACATCTCAAGAATGATAGCCATAATGCAATCATGTATGATGGATGTGAAATTTGTTGGATTTTTAAGTCCAAATGTCTGTAAACCTAAGTTAAATTAGACAGTATCTTTATTATTATTATGTAAGACATTAAACAACCAATAAGGTTGTTTCCCTAGGATTGCTGACATGTACATAGATGACAATTATTTTGGTTATTATGGTTGGAATTCGACCATGACAGTTATCCATGAAAGGGTGTGACTTTTGTCATAAAGGAAACATTGCATCCTTTCATTGGTGACTATTCATAACCTATAAATACTTTGTACATAACAGATTATTAATATATATCACATTTTACAGTTATATCTTGTTACTTTTTCCCTCCAAATTTCGTTTGCCAAACACTGTGTTATTCTGCACATTCACACAAACTCACCCATTTTCACAGTCTCAATAAAATGGTGAATACTAATTCCTATATTGAGAACAAGTGGTCTAACCTTAATCACAATTCTGTTGGTACTTCTAATAAAATTAATGCCAATTTTGTCCAACCAGTCTCATATAAGATGAATATAAGCTCATGGACATTAGGTGTAAGTTGATTATAATACATTTTTAGAAGTTAACTATTCAAGTCATATAATCAAGTACCCTAACGTTGTTGTAACCAACATTTCTTTTGTTGTTTAGGTACGCAACAGCTATGGATACTATTTCTGTTTATACCTTAACAGTTTTGCTTTCGGCAATGCTATAAGATATGTAGCATACGTACGGTTCATGGGTGAGGAAAACGAAGCCAAGAAATTCAGTTACTCACTTGAAATTGGTGGAGACAGTCAGAAATTGACATATAAGGGGGTTCCGAGGAGTATTCGTGTTCGTAATGAGAACTTTCTGAAGGAAGGGATGTTGGTTTCTCCATCTTTCTGGGAGGAGAATGAGCAAGAACGCCGGTTAAAACTGAAGGGACAGATATCACAAAACTAGCTAAGCTATAAGTACTAATATTATGGAATTTATTCTTTATTTTATTGTGTGTTTATTTTTATTTTTTTGGGAAAATTAAGGTAAATGATTATTATCACCATTTATAAACATTAGTCATATATTAATTGATTGAGTTTCACTTATAACTTTCCCACTTTTTATTCTGTTGGTACTTTAATATAATAATATATAATCATTTGGCGAAATTTTGACATGTATTATATTGGCACGTACAAAGCACAATAGATCGTACAAGCGCATTTTAGGTTAGTGATTATGAATACGAACAGACCATGATAGGCGACTTCGTATGAAGTTTTTGTCAGACCAACAAAAACAATGTCGTTCCATAAAAAGGGCAACTCGAGTTTCTTCTGGATTTCCTTCTTGATCAATTATAATTGCAGCATTTTCGTCATATCATACCTTGTCATGATTAAGCTCTTTAGAAGTATGAAGGCAAGACCAAGGTATAGTCTCGTTGATACTGGTTGCCACCAGCCCACCAATCCTCTTTTATATTGCTCGATCTGGTATGGCATAACAATTTGCAAAAGTTTTTGGCTTACATTTCAAAGTACAAGGATTACAAGTACAGTTAAATAATTGCGGGTGTTAAGTTTATTTCTACTGTTTACTTGCAGTATTTTGAATTATTAACATGGTGAGCATCAGCGTTCTACATTTTTTTTTTTTTTTTTTTTGGGAACGGCAATGTACAATGCTGAGAAGAGGGGAAAACACCAGGTATTAAGAAGTGATTATTATTTTTTCTTTTTTTGAAAGGCATTAAGAAGTGATTATTAAGCTCCTTTTAGTCGAACGAAAGCATGCGATATTGAGATACTCTTTTTGATCTATTATTTGTTTACAATTGACTAAATGAGTAAATGACATGATTGTTCTTAGTTGATAATATCTTGTACTTATTGCATGTTATATTGGTGAGTCTGAGTATGTTGATTACCACCAGATCTGGTAAAATTGTGGTTGAACTGAATGGGCTTTTGAACAAATGTTGGCTTCTAGTCCTGGTTTTGATTTTGTTTTCAAACAAATTGTGGCTTGGACCGCAAGACTTCTTCTTTCAAAATAATATGTGTTAAAGAATTCATACGTTTTTTCAAATGAGATCCACATTTTGAGGTAGCGGTTGCAAAAATCGGATTTCCTTTGGATTACGTTTAAACCATTTGGTTAGATTTTCTTTGGATTACATCTGAACAATTTGGCTTTTTCTAGCAAGTGTTGTTACACATTCATAATATGCTAAAACTGTTGTCGGATAATTATGAATGAGAACCTTGGTCATACTAACTAAGGGTGAGCACGACTTGGTTTGGTTCTACCCTAGGCCAATTCCAAACCGAACCATTTTGGCTTTTTCTTGCAAGTGTCCTTACACATTCATAATATGACTGATCTCGAATAATTATAAACGAGAACCTTGGTCCTACTAACTAGGGGTGACCACTACTTGGTCTGATTCTGCCCTAGGCCAATTCCAAACTGAACCGAATTTTTTCGTCTTATATAGAAAGTGATCACGTATAGTACCCCCGGACCCAACATACGGTCCGGGCACATTCATAAGCCAAATAGCCCCGGCCCATGGATAATCCGGATCACACTGGGCACCGGCTTTGCCAAGCCGGGCTAGACAAGAGTACCTCATTATAAGGAACCTCATGTCCGGAGCAGATCCGAAGGTCGGGACCACGGATTAACCCAAAAGAGTAAGGAATATCGTCAGCTACCATATAGCTATAGCTGACCTGGGAAGACTCCAAACTATAGCTGACCTGGGCAGACTCCAAAAGCATCGCCATCCAAGGCAAGAGGACAAGTACGAAGGTTGACCTTGGGAGTTTGCCGCCTAAAAACGTCGCCATCATGGCACGTGATCCCAGAAAGCCGACAAGAATAATCATGGTATAAATAGAGGGCATCTGCCACTCTTAACGGTATCATCATTACTCTCACAATATACACTTTTTCTCTCTACACATACACTTACTCTGACACCGGAGGTTGACCGCGGAACCCCCTTCCGCAGTGAGACTAACGGTGTTGTTTCCTTTCTTAGCAGCTACATCACAAAAGATATTCATTTAGTCAAGATTCGCCATACCAAGAGCTAGCCTAAACTAGGCCTTGTATTACGTCCAAGTTTTGTACTAACGGAAAGTGAAAGTGAAACTGATTTTATCTTAGTTTTGGTAATCATTGATTCCGGTTTTATCTTGTTTGTTTCTTTAATTTGTTTAAACTTGCGATTCTGCTTCTCAATTTGTCTTTAAAAGTTGAATATTTCTTGGGGTTCTAACTATGTATAATTGCTCTTGTGTGTTGTTAGACAATCAAAATGTACCTTGCTTAGGATGATAGTTTGCCTTTTCTCAAAAACAAACACAATTAGTTGACAAAAGGTCTTTTCGAACAAAATGAAATAGCGAAGATGCTTTGATCACTTACCAAAACAGTAGGGTGAGTTCAAATAATCTCAACTTGTTAGCTATATATGATTAACTAGAGGAATACCCGCGCAAAGTGACGGTATACAACGGAATTATACTTGCAAAAACTTGTGATTTTTGTGTGAACCTTAAACCATCCTTTTGAACTTACAACTATACAGTAATAAAGTATGAATGGTTTCAAACCACATATATTACTCACTTCGTTAAATTGACTATATCAACGTGAATAGTTTAAAATTTGGCATAGAATAATAGGATTCAACTCTACAACATTCTCAAATCTTATTTGCTTACGGTTTACCTTGAGATAAAAAGCAGTGTAAAGATCGAAGATCAACCGATTGAAGACGACGAAGTTGAAGAAGAAGATGATGAATTGATCTATACAATTATAGTACGTGTTAGTTTTATCGGTTTTCTTATTATCTTTTTGGAGAAGAGAATTCATGATCGAGTGTTATCATTTTTTATTGTTACTTGTTTCTTTTCTTTCTTTATTTAGGTCAGCCAAAAAAAAGTAAAACACCGAATAGGAAGTATTGATTAATGGAATGTCAATATAATTGAGGTTATGGATTATCATAATCCTAATCTAAATTTGGATACTTAAACTCTCTTTATAAACACAAGATTATCTCTTCTCTCCAGTTCTCAATAACACACATTAATACAATTCCTAACATTGAGAGACTATCGATCATGGTAGAAGATCCAAGTTTGAACAGGTCTTCTTCATCACATGCTTTGACGTTCACGTCTCCCTATCAAGTACGAGTTACTTTATGTTATTGCCTTTATGTGTATCCTAACTATTTATACTATGATTAATTATTAGCATGATTTATGTGATAAATATCTTTTGTTTTTAGCAATATTTGTGATAAATATCAACATGCTAGTGTTAAAATAATGTACCTATAATTAATAATGATATTTGTTTCTTGTAGTGTCCTTATGATTGTCCTAACGAGGACTGTGAAAGCACATTCGACGGTGGCAATATACCAGAACTGGTGACACATATGGAGGATTGTCACTATGCGAGGATGAATGATCGATTCAAATTCAACAACCTTTATGTTCATGAACTCTCAAATAAAGGGAATAGTGAAGCATGGGATCCAGAGGTAAGTAAAATAATCTTATCATAAGTTTTTTTCTTTCTTCTTTTCTTCTTCTTCTTTTTTTGAACGGCAATTCATTAAAACTAGCAAGAAGCTAGAACAATCTTGTCATAAGTAAACTATTTAACATGTATAAGTACTCTAAATGTTGATATTTTAAATCTTAATCATCAACACTTTTTCTTATGATGTTTAGGTATTCAATTGTTACGGATGTTATTTCTGCTTGCACTTTCAATCTTTAACTTCATGCGATGCTTTAGGCGACATAATGTTCTTATGGTTCTTGGGCGAGGACGAGGAAGCCAAGAAATTCAGTTACATACTTGAAATTTCTGGAAATGGTCGGACATTGACATATAAAGGGGTTCCTAGGAGTATTCGCATAAGTAGCCAGGAAATTTGTGACGATCTAGACGGAATGGTGTTTTCTCCGTTTTTTTGGGAGGAGAATGAGAAAGAACGCAAGCTACGAGTAAAGGGGTGTATATGTCTAGAACCTTAAGTTATATGATACTACTTTTGACAACTATTATTGTGGGTATACGATTTTTTCTCATAAGATGCAGAACATCGAGTATATGTTATTTTTTTGAGCAAATTACATCATTGGCATCTTCAAGCAGCTTTGTTATCTCTATATCAATGGCGAACCTTTTATAATTGCCTGCAAATGTAGGCACACGAGACATAGAAACAACAGTTTTGATAGTTTTGTCAAATTTACTTTCCAGGGACTTTAGCTTTCATAGTTAAATTTTCGATAAATGTGTGGTTAGTTTATTGCTATCATAAGCTATGCACTGGATGATGGATTTTCAAGGTAAATTAAAATGGCATCACCAAGCAAATTACTACTGTACAGTTTAGTACTCCCTCGTCTCAAATTATAAATCCACTTTCACTTTGCACAAAGTTTAAGAAATTCCCATTAACTACTCTACTAACCAATCAAATATCATCTCTCTCCACTAAAGTCTCTTTTGATTGGTTGGTATATAAAAGTTGACAAATATTTTGGGACAACCAAAAGTAGCAATATGGACTTATAATTTGGTACGGGTGGAGTACTAACTTAATCTTATATAACGGGGCAAGTATTTGGACCCCTATAGGGAGGGTTTCCAACCATTGCACGCATTGTCGGTTTGTACGGTAAATCATGGGTTGTACGGTTTGACCAACCCCCCTCCCAACTGATGTGACAATATAGGGAGGGTTTGTATAAGACAACCATATATAACTCTCTTACACACATTCTCTTATATTAGGTGGGGGATACGAGGACAACATGTGTGGGTTGTTGAGGCGTATCTCGCATCCGTGTAGAAGAACATCTTCTATTAAATGCTTCCATTTTTGAAAAGACCACAACCATGCTTTATAGAACAGTGTTGACAACTAACTTGTTATAATTGTTTGACTTTGTTGTGTTGCTTTTAGCTTATTTTCCCAAGAAAGTTCCCGTCCATATTTCATATTTGTTTCGGCGACATTAGACATTGTCAGATCTCAATGCATCTAATGTTGTTTCTAACTCAGGTACTTTACTCACTGATATCGCGTCAGTGAGGTAAATGTTTCTTCAATTAGTCTTCGACGTCTCTGAAGCTTGTTTTTGAAAGAGCTTTACAAAACACTTACTGGCTCACTAATTCTTTAGTGAGTAGCACACCACTGATTCTTTACACACTCACTTTCTTGAGTGAGTAACATACTCAATAATTTTTCAGTGAGTAACTTATACTCCTATTGTTTAATGTTCAAATACTTGTTACAGACAATTGAGTCAAACTTTGGCCAAACAAATATTTAGTGATTTAAACTCCAAATTTTTATTATATCCATTTTTTTAATCATTCCATTACGTTTAGGGAATTGATTTGCACACTTTAATTTTTTATTAATACACATCATTTAATGTATCTCGCAGTTGTACATTATTTATAACATGATTTATCTGTTTGTACGCTGATATGTGCAAACTGAAATCTATATATGCAAATCAAATTGAGATATTCTCAAGTTGATATAATCATAACCAGTAGTATTTTCTCATATTCAACTAAAATATTAGGCCCTTAAGTGTTAGCATTAAAGAAAAGTGGTGGTCATTCATAGTCTTGTAACTTTGTAACGTGTCAAATCTAATGTCATAGTTTATTAAATGGGCTCATGGACTTGGACAAGCTAGTATACTATTAGTTAAGGTTTCAAGCTATTTATTGTAAATCCAAGTCCATCATCTTAACAAAGCCCAAGCCCATAAGGCACTTATGTATGGAAGTATATAAGCCTCAAGCCACCTCATTTGTAAGTGTGCTTGAGTGTGTGTGTGTTTTCTCTAGTGCAATATACAAGTTACATCTTCATCTCTTTCTCTCTATAATATACTACATACATATATACTTAAGTCACCATACAAGCTTCATAGTTATGTGATAAAGTTGATGAATCTAAGGTCATACAAGTGGTATCAATAGCTAAACAACGTTTTAGGAGTGTGTAAAATCGTTTCTTGTCCAAAAATGTCTTAAAAAGTTTCGTTTCTTCATAAAAAAACGTGTACTTTTAATTAAAAAGAATCGATTTTTACGTGTTTTGTTGTTAAAGTATTTGTTTTTATTGAAGTTTTAGTATTTTTAAAGAAGTTGTACAAAATATTTCAATCAAAAACTTCATATCGAGTGATTTTTAGGTGTGTTTTGGTGAAAAATGGGTTAGCGATTAAGTCTCCTTGTGGATTTCTTGATAGCGATTAAGTTTGGAAAAGGACAGCGATTTGGACTATAGTGAAGGACTGTTTCGTCTTATTCTGCTAGCGATGAAGTCTTAGCGATTAAGTCTTAGCGATTAACTCAACAGCGATTAGCTTTTTAGCGATTGGCTGCTTGTAGCGATTAACTTTCACTAGCGATTAACTCAAGATAGCGATTAAGTCCAGATAGCGATTATCTCTGTTTTAGCGATTAACTTAGTCCAAGCTCAAGTTTGACCAATGTTGACTTTTTACGGCAAAACTTCAAACGGCTATAACTTTTGAACCGTAACTCCGTTTTCAGCAAAATACCTGCCAAAACGACCGGAACAGGCTGAATATAGTGGGGTTTCACCACAAAGTCTTGAAACGAATTTTTCGAGGCCCAAATCACCTCCGGAGTGAAGTTATCGAGGTTTTAAGCTTTCAAGACAAAGTATTCACCATAACAACCTACCTTCACCAACAACAAACTCAACTCCTACTTCGTTGAAACGATCCAATATCAACTTTATCATACATACCTTCATCAATGGCTACTCAACAAGATATACATGCAGCTGGTGCTGAAAATTGACCTCCTATGCTTGAAAAAGGTGGATATCTTCCATGGACAAGCCACATGCTTCGTTACATCAAAACCAAGCCTGATGGTAAACTTATGATCAAATCCATTCAAGAGGGTCCATTTAAGCCAAGACAAGTTCAAGATGATGGAAATCCGAATACAACACCTCCTACTCTACCATTCTTTCGTGAACAAACAGAAGCAGAGTACATAGTTGAAGACAAGAAGCAGATCGATGCTGATGATATGGCAATGCACCTAATTCAACTAGGACTACCACGTGAGATCTTTGCTGCGGTCGACAGCTGTGAAACTGCTTATGATATGTGGGAACGAGTTAGAAGACTATGTCATGGAACATAAATTGGGCAACAAGACATTGAGAACAAGCTTCTAACAGAATGGGAGAACTTTAAATCCACTGAAGGTGAACAGATTGAATCCTACTACACAAGGTTCTGCACTTTGATGAATGAGTTAATCAGAAACAAGTTGACACCAAGAACAATCGCAACTAACATCAAATTCATCAACAACCTTCCAGTAGAATGGGGACGATATGTCACAATTGTCAATCAGACCAAGGTTTTACATCAGGTGAACTATGATCAACTTTATGATTTTCTGAAACAAAACCAAGCTGAGGCTAATGAAGTAAGGAAAGAACGATTGGCAAAGAATCATGATCCTCTCGCATTACTTGTTACTACACCAACACCTCTAGCAGTCAGTGGCGAAGCTAGAAAATTTTCAGTGGGGGGTCGGGATCTAAAATTTTTTATTGCTTAATGTATAAAAGAAATTTCACAATTAAAATGGAGGGTTGAAACCGAATATACCAAAATTTTTCTACACGAAAACTATATACCCCCTACATCGCAAAAAAAATTTCGGGGGGTCGGGTGCCCCCTTAATAGTTGCGCCACTGCTAGCAGTGAACACACAACATCGACCATCATCATCATCTTCCAATCACAACAATATGCAACAACAATACATTCCACAACCAACACCAGTCTACCAACAAGACTTCTACCCACAACAGCAACAAGTCATTCCACAACAACAACAATATCCACAATTCCAGGAACCAGAGTTCACTGACAACGATGAATCAACTGCTGCATTGACACAAGCATTTGTTTTGCTATCAAAGGCATTCCAAGGACGCTATTCTACTCCAACAAACAACAACCAAATGATTTCATCGAACACTCGCAACAGGCATATCGCTCAGCCGAGTTTCAATATGGGTAATGCAGGCCAAATGGTTGGAGTTATGGGGAATCAGCAAGGATATGCTACTGGAGTTCACATGGGTAATCAGAATATGCAGAATCAGATGGGTCAGTATGCAGGAATCAGATGGGTCAGTATGGAAGGAATCAGATGGGTCAGATTGTTGGAAATCAGAGGGGTCAGAATGTTGGTAATCAGGCAATGGGTAATAAGGTTGGAAATGTTGCAGCACCAGTTGGTGGGAATTATGGTAATGTGAATGTGAATCAGGAAAATTTGGTTAAGTGTTTCAACTGTCAAGGTGTCGGTCATATGGCAAGGAACTGTCCTACTAAGCCGAAAAAGACGGATACAGCGTATCTGCAAAAAGCATTGATGCTAGCGCAAAAGGAAGAGGCAGGATTCCAGTTGAGTGCTGAGGAAAATGATTACATGGCTCTTATGGATGATATGGAAGATAGAGAGGATATCGACGCGAACTGCATCTTCATGGCAAATCTTCAGGAGGCTAAGTATGATACAGATTCTGAGACACCTCCCGTCTATGACACCAATGCAGTATCTGAGGTACCATTAAACAATACTTGCATCAATAATGATATATTTGATATGTCTCCTCATGAGGAACAGCATTCTGAGACTCCAGCAACTACGTATGATACATACCTGGACACGCCAAGTTGTAGTAATATTACTTCGGCAACTCCCGATATGAATCATAGTGGAGGCTCAGTTTCCCAGCATGCTGAGAATGATGAGGAAACACGTGCTTTATTTGAATCATTAATGCATAATTGTAGTATTGAGATTGAGAATGTGAAAAAGGTCAATCNTGATATATTTGATATGTCTCCTCATGAGGAACAGCATTCTGAGACTCCAGCAACTACGTATGATACATACCTGGACACGCCAAGTTGTAGTAATATTACTTCGGCAACTCCCGATATGAATCATAGTGGAGGCTCAGTTTCCCAGCATGCTGAGAATGATGAGGAAACACGTGCTTTATTTGAATCATTAATGCATAATTGTAGTATTGAGATTGAGAATGTGAAAAAGGTCAATCGCGATGTTAAGGCTGCGAATGCTAAATTGACCACTGAGCTTGAGAGTTACAAGGAACACGTTAAAGCTTTTGAATTTCATACCTAAAGATTGTCTGAATTAGAAACTAATCTTCAAAATTCCGTTTCAAGGGAAAAACTTCTGCAAATCAAGTTTGATACACTTGATGTTAATTCACACATGAAAATAAAATCCTTAAACGCGGAAATTTCTGATCTGCAAAACCAACTTTCAAAACAAAAATCAGCTTATGCCAATCTTGAAAAAGAAAGGGATGAGTTGAAAAAGGACTTTGCAAAGAAAGAAGATAAACTTTTGGAAGAAATCATAGAGTCACAACTTATGATAGAAAAACTTGAAAATTTGTTGGTTAAAACGGGTCATTCGAGTCTAACAATTCGCATGTTTACTAATCAAACTGATCCGATTTACCATACAAAAAACAAAATGGCTCTAGGTAATAATCTCAAGACAGCTCAGAAAGAACAGAATGTTTTGTACAATGGTAATGTGATATATGAAAAACATGATCCTCCTGTTGTTCGTGATTATGTGGAAACGATGGAACTGGTCGAAGAGAGCATAACTAAAATGAAACGAAAGAATCCTGATTTGAAACCTATTGATTACAACAAATTGAACAAACTTTCATGCATTACTTTTGTTCCACAAAAACAAGCATATGAGCTTTCCAAACCTTTTTCCAAAAGCCCAGAAGTTTCTAAACCCGTGGTTGTTTCCAAATCTCTTTCAAAATTAGAACAAATGTCTTCTAACAACCCTTTTAATACAAGTGAGGCTGGAGACATTCTTGATGATGTCAAAAAGAGAATTGAAACACTCCAACAGATTGTTAAGTCTAAAACTACAATCAGTATTAACAACTGGCATGCAAGTTTTCATAACAAACAGAAAAAGGTGTTTGAAAACGAAATTACTACTCCACTGTATAACATCAGTGCGAGGGTAATCCATTTTGAACAAGTTTTCTTAAAAGAAACGGCCGACTTTGTCAAGGACCACAAATCCCTGGTAAAGGAAGCTAATGAAACTCGTGAAAACATAAAGGTTTGGGAAAGGTTAAATGACTCTCTCTTCAAAGCAGTTATGTCTACTGATGTTATGTCTATCATTTTACAAACATATTCTGTTGAAGATGATGAAAGACTTCGAGCTGAGACCTCCGCAATTGTTTCAAAATATGAAAATGCTCTTATTAAACTTGAAAAAGAAAACGTGTCATATTTTAAACAACTTGATCGGAAAAAAGAAGAATGCAAGTATGATAAATTGTCGTATGAGCGTGCCTTCAAGAACATGAAAGAGCAAAATGATCTTTTGAGGGCTCAGTTAGAAAGTCTAAAAGGAAAGGGTGTGGATACTAAGTTTGCAAAACCATCGACTTTAGACAAATAAAATATTTCTAAACCGGTTGTTAAACCAAAAATGTCAACTTCACGGTTTGCTCCAAAAGTCGATGAGAAAAAGGATTTGACAAAACCAGTCACTCCACAACCCTTGCCAAAGAATAATGAAAAAGAAAAGATTGTTGAAAAAGGAAAAGCGGTTGTCGAGACATCAAAAGTAATAGCACCTGGTCTTTATAGGATTAAAACTATTGCGTTTTCCTCAACATCTAGGACAAATGAAAAGTGCCTAAAGGATAATTCTAAAAAGTCTAGGGATGCTAAAAATGACAACAATATAAATCCTAATGCGTGTGCCTTACCTTCTACAGAATTAGCAAGCACCTCTAGGAGCAGCAGACTAAAGCCTAGGAGCAATATAAGGAACAATAGAGTCTCGCCTGTCTCTAAGAGTAGTAGCATGAATAAAGTGTAAGAAGTAGAAGAACACCCTAGGAATTTATCGCTTTGTAATAAGAGACATATTTCATCTGAATGTACTGTCAAACGTACTGTTTCTAATGCATGTAATGACTCTGTTTGTTTAATATGCAAGAAATGTTTAATTAATGATGTTCATGATGATTGTGTTTCTACAAATGTGAATGTTTTGCCTGCACAGAAGAAAGCTTCGATAGGACCTAGTGCAAAATCTAGATATTTTGGTAAACTAATTAAAAGTATTAGGAACACCACTAATAATCACATGCCTAGGAACTATCTTAAGTATTGTGTTTGGATTCCAACGGGTAGAGAATTCATTCTTCAGGATGGCAAATTAGAAGTAGTTCAAGCTAATCAAGTAGCAACCGTCTATGAATGTGATTTGGCTTGTAACCCTAACCCCATTGAACCAAATTCAAAACGGTTTCCAAATACAAATTCTTCTGTTCTTGGCAGGTTATCGAAATATGTCTTTGGATCGTCGACTCGGGTTGCTCCAACCACATGACCGGGAATTTAAAGTTGCTGATCAATTTTGTGTGGAAATTTATGGGTACTGTACGCTTTGGTAATGATCATGTAGCAGCTATTCAGGGTTATGGAGATCTTCAGTTTGGGAATTTCTTAATCACTCGAGTTTACTATGTCAAAGGGTTGGGACACAATTTGTTTTCAGTTGGGCAGTTTTGTGATGCAGATTTAGAGGTCGCCTTCCGGAGAAATAAGGTTTTTGTTAGAAATTTGGTTGGAAATGATCTCTTAACTGGAAATCGTGGCACTAACCTTTATGCTATCGACATCAATACAATAGCCTCTACATCACCAATTTGTCTTATGACAAGAGCATCTGAAACAAAGTCTTGGTTGTGGCATCGACGTTGATCCCATCTCAATTTTGACACCATCAACAAATTAGCCAAAGACAACATCGTCAATGGAGTTCCAAAGTTCAAATACACCAAGGATCACTTATGTCCATCATGTGAACAAGGAAAAAGTAAATGAGCATCATATAAACCACAAACCGTACCTAGTTCGGAAGCAAGGTTACATTTATTGCACATGGACTTATGTGGCCCAATGAGAGTTGAAAGCATCAATGGAAAGAAGTATATTCTTGTTATTGTCGATGATTATTCAAGATATACTTGGGTAAAGTTTTTGAGATCAAAAGACGAAGCACCTGGCAACATCATCACCATTCTGAAGCGTATTCAAGTTCTATTTCAAGCTACAATAAGGATTGTAAGAACAAACAACGGCACAGAATTCACCAATCAGGAGTTAAGAACGTATTTTGAAGATGTTGGAATCACACATCAGACATCAGTTGTTAGAACTCCACAGCAGAATGGGGTAGTTGAAAGAAGAAATAGAACTCTTGTGGAAGCTGCTCGCACAATGCTAATTTATTCTAGTGCACCACTATTCTTATGGGCTGATGCTGTAGCCACTGCTTGTTTCACTCAAAACCGATCCCTAATACATCCAAGATTCAATAAAACACCTTATGAGCTTGTAAACAATCGGAAACCGGATATCTCTTATCTTCACGTGTTTTGCGCTTTGTGCTATCCGACGAACGACAGAGAAGATCTAGGAAAGTTGAAAGCTAAGGGTGATATTGGAATCTTCATTGGATATTCAGAAAACTCAAGGGCATTCAGGGTGTATAATAGAAGAACAAAAAGGATAATGGAGACGATGAATGTGAAGTTTGACGAGATTTCACAAATGGCTTCTGAGAGACTCGCTCTAGAACCCGCGCTTAACCCGATGGCTTCTAATCAAACCAGATTAGGACCCGCACCAAACTGTCAGACTTCTGGACACATCAGTTCAGGACTCGTACCTAATGGAGCTCAGTCAACAACACCGGATAAACCTTCAGATCAAGAACTTGAAAACTTCTTCGAGTTAATGTTTGATGAATACTATGGTGGAACTTCGACAAATGCATCTCAACATCATTCCGCTGCACCCGCTCAAAATCTTCAACCACCACCACCACCAACACAAGATGCATCTACTACAATCGAAGCTGAAGCACCAACTCCCTCAACATCATCAACATCTACTCCAGCAACTCCAGCTATTGAAATTGTTCTAACAAGAGTTGATGAGCAAAATCAAAACACATATTTTCAAGAAGAACCAACAAATAATTCAAACAATGCTACGTTAGAAGAAGAAGAAGTATTTGAAAACCCGTTTGCAACAGACTCTGCTGAATCTTCTTCAAGGTTACAAGAACCATCTAACACGCATATGTTACTGATATGTGTTAAATCACATATCATTTATTTACCAATTTAAGACCAAAAAGACCAAAAACGCTAACAATTGCCAAAGATATATGTGTTTTTGCGTTTTTGAATGTGCAGGTAAGGATATTGTGAACATGGACAAAAACAAGCCGAAAACGACAAAATGAGCACGAGAAATAGAAGAGTATCAAAAGCCGGAGCCGGGAAAGCCTAGATCATATTTGAAGGTCATAGTGTCAATATTAGTCCTCAATAAATCACAAAATGCCAAGATTGGTCCCTTGCATAAATTACACTTTTCGTCCCTTTAAAATCAGAAAGTGCAAAAATGGTCCTTGTAATTTTGTCTAAACAAATCTGCCAAACAAATATACTATAAACCCAATCCTTTTTAAATCCAACCCTTAACCCACCAAACCCAAAGCCCATCCCATTTAATAAACCCGGCCCAACCATCCCTTCTAATAACCCGGTCAACCCCCAAGTCAACGAAAATCAAAATATAATAAAATAACCCAAAAAGCCACGCGCCTAAACACTTTCCCCCAATTCTCCCAATTACCCAGCCACGAAGAACCCTAAAATACCCTCACCCATTCCACTCAAAATTAACCTCGTATTAAGGGCCATATGGTCAATTCTCTCCACCCCTGACACTCTGTCAGAGTTTGACAGCTAGGGAATCACACGTGGAAGCTATGGATTGGATGAAACACGTCATTGGAGCAAATTGTGAGCTATGATTGGTTGAGACATGTCAGAGGGGATCAAGGACGAATATTCAAGGGATATACCTTCTCTAGATGCTTCTGAAGGCTCAAGCTCAACTATATAAAAAGCCCCTTACACTCACATTTGAGGGTTGGTTAGTCACTAGGATAGGAGTAGGGTAGAGTAGCTTAGTAGTATAATTTTCAGCTTGTGTAAACGTTCTTAAAGCTTCTTATTACTATATCAGCTTAGCTAATGTACTCCTTTAAAGTTTTAAATAAAATTCAGTCTTCACTCTTTGACATTCAAGTTTTCAGTGCAATTTAATGTTCAAATTTGTTTAATGCTCTCGTTAATTGTTTTCGTAAGTTCATCCAAGCTCATTCTTAGCTTGTGATGAAAGTTGGTAAATGATTCCTGCTTCTAAATAGCTCTATGGTACTTGTCAACAATAGTCAATCGATAATGATGGTGATGATTTTGGGAAACTGATGTTAGATCTATGGTATTTGGTGATGTTTGAGCCTATCGAAAGATAGGCTATGGTTGGTGTTTTCCCCTATTTCGGTTAGGGTCCAAAACTTGTAAGTCTCCTTTAAATTTTTGATATGAATTGTTCTACTCTGCTCGTTTAATCTAGATCTTGTTAGCTTGTTTGATAGAAGTTAGTTTTTGCTTTGATTCAGCGTTTCATTGCTTAATGGATCTATAGTAGTCTTGTGTTAGCTTGTTTGATAGATATTCATGATATAGCTTTCTTAACTGCTCTAAATTTGCTAATCTGTGATTTTCTGTTTTTGTTTGTTAATGTTGAATTTTATGCTTGTTCTGATCTCAATGATTGATATGAGACTTAGTTTGAGCTTATGAATGGTGAATGTTAGTTTATACCTGTTGGATGTAGTGTTAAGTAGCCTTATAAGAGTGTTTGGATTCGTTTTGTTTATGGTTCTATTGTTGCTGTTTTGTTGAAGTTTTTGTACTCTCAGTTCACCTTAGGCTAGTATACGTCAGTTATAGCATTGGATTGTAGGTTTATTGCATTATAGTCAAAGCTGCCTTCGATTTCATTTTTTGTCTTAGCATAATAGTAATCTGCTCATATCTGATGAATTAACTTGAGTATAATTGTGGATTAGAGCAGCCTAGATAGCATAGTGGTAATGTGATTCAAGTAGTTCAGGAGTGTTTGGTTCATGCTTTATCTGTGTGTTCTAGTCGTTTGCGTTCTGTGTTTGTGCATCAGTAGACTTCCTTAGGTATAATTAGATCAGATATAGCATAATTTTTGTAGGTTTTATGATAAAAGTCAAATTTAGCTTGTTAATCAATTTCTGTTTTCAACTTTGTAACACGTTCTTGCTGCCTTACTTGATTAGTTGCTAATGGTGTTTGTGTTTGAGATTTTCATGATTAAACAAGTTTAAAATACATCTAGTGTTAGAGTTAGGCCATTGAATTTCAATTTGGTCAGAGCTTATAAGCTACTAAAAAGTCAAATCTGTAAACAGCTTCTTGTAAACCAGTTTGTTTTTGTTGCTGAACTATGGTCAAATTAGGTGATCAATTGACAATTTGTGATAGGGCTTTTCATAATTTTGAGTTCTCTGCTTGGTGGTGAAGGTTTTGCCCCCATTGGTTTGAACTTTAGAGCTTATTAATCTGCTTATTCGAGCCTGTAAAGTATGGATAGATTTCATGGTTTGCTGAATTGTTACATTAGTTCTGCAATAGTGTATTTAGCATGTGTTCTGTTCTTAGTTGTGATTTCTGAGCTTCATTTAGAGTGATTGTGTGTTTCATTTGGTTTCTGAGTTTAGCGCTTATTCTGGTAGTCATTTGCTTATTGCTTATACTTGTTATAAACTGCTTATTATTCTATTTGAGTGATCTTTTGTGCTTTTTGATTTGATTTCAGTTTATTTGTGTTCTTTTGAGTGTCTTATACCTTCTGTAGAGTTTTTAGAAGTTTTGGTGATAAGTGCTTATTAATAAGCACTTATCCCAAACTGCTTATTAGCCAATAAGCACTTCTGCTCTTATTTTTCAAAATTTTCTTTTCACAGAATTTTTAGAATATTATTTTAGAATTCTCATAAAAATTTCAGAATTTTTCTCATTCATTACTATTTCTTTTCATTTTTAAATAATTTTTAGAATAATAAATCATTTTTAATTACAAATTAAATCACAAAAAGACAAAAATAGTTTCTGATTTTATTTCTAAATTTCATTTTCAGTTTAATAAGATTTTTAGAAAAATAAATTTTTCATTTTATAATTAGTTTAGTTTTCTTTTATTAAATAAAAATACAAAAATAGTTTTTAATTCATATTAAATAAATAAAAAGCCAAAATAATATTTTTCTTTTTCCTAAATTTTTTTTTTATCATTTTTAAGTTTTAGAAATTTCTTTTGAGCCCGTAGGATTAGTATAGCTTTGAACTCGCGTTTTATTTTGTTAAGTAGACGTTTTTCTTAGATCGCGTTTATGTTTTTATCGTTTGTGCTTTACATACTTGTACATATTGCATTCATTAGTTTACTTTCACTATTAATTCATGTCATTGTAGTATAATCTCAAAACCAAAATATATTTTTCCATTCACTTCACACGAGCACATTCGTACGTCGAAAACGCCGTCAAACCTTCGTTGGGACACGACCCGAGAATTATTTTCACAAATAATTCTTTGGAATAACGTACTTCAAAATACTCACATCAATTATGGCGCCGCTTCCGGGGAAGGCTTGAAACGAATTTGACGTTTACGTTTGTTGTTTTGTGATTTGAAGAACCTTCTCCCGGGAAGTTATCGTTTTTGAAAAAAACACAATAAGTAAAATAAAAAAAAAAATAAAAATAAAAAGGGAATACTTGTCACCAAGTATTCAACAAAACTCAAAAAATATAATAAACATCCTTGGTCTTCCGTTGAAGGAGGGCGGTTGTAAACCAAATAAGCTTTCACAACAAAAGATAATCGTGAAATCAATTGTTACCCGATTAGCCCATAAAGCGAAACGGTTTCAATTGACGTAACGGTTAACAAAAAGAAAATAAAAACAAAAGAAAAAAATATAAAAAGAAAAAGACAAAAAGATTTTGATTTTAAGTTTTCTTTGTTAAAAAACCCAAAAAGATTTTCTTTTTCAATTTGATTTATGATTGACTTTTGTTTTCAAAATACCAAAAATATTCTTCTTATCCTCTCACATTTGATTCTTCTTCTCAAACCCTCTTATGTTTAATTCTTATGGATCCGTTTAGCTTTAAGTGTGGAGAACCGTTCTTTCAAGGTTCTTGTGTTTGGTGTACGTGCGAACAATGTGGTAGTGATATTCATGACGGCGTTTGTTGGTTTTGTAACTCTCCCGAGTATGTTCAAAGATCAATCTTTCAAAACGTTCCTGATTATTATCCGACGAAGGATTACCTTGTGGACAATGTTTTTGTAACCAATGTGGATATGTTAATTGTATATGTTACGTCCAAAGTGCTGAAACGTCTTACGCTTGTGATACGAGTTTTGATAATTATCCTCAAAACGATTTTAATCTTCCTTTTCAAAACTCGTATGAGCAAGTACCGTATTACAATGGTGATCTGTTCAAAGTTCGTCGAATTTTCAAATGATGGATGAAGTTATGGAGGAACTGAAATCTCTTGGTGAAATGCTACAAAAGTTTACGGATAATCGTGTTACTCATACTCCCGATCCTCACGAGAAGTCTATTGCAGAATTACTTGCTGAAGAGAGAGCGTCTAATCCTTTTAAGAATTTTAATTACTACGATTACGACGATGATGAGAAAATTACGATTGTTCTTAATCCTCACAAAGATTCTGTTTTTCCTCCTGTAGAACCCGAGGACTCTCTAAAAATGGGGGACGAGCCTCTTGACACNTGCAGAATTACTTGCTGAAGAGAGAGCGTCTAATCCTTTTAAGAATTTTAATTACTACGATTACGACGATGATGAGAAAATTACGATTGTTCTTAATCCTCACAAAGATTCTGTTTTTCCTCCTGTAGAACCCGAGGACTCTCTAAAAATGGGGGACGAGCCTCTTGACACTATTCCGGCAACGAAATCAGACGAATTCAATAAGTCCAGTGTTGAGAACCTTGTCCCAATCCCAAGTGAGTCCGGGGAAATTTCTAACAGTGATTTTGAAATTGTTGAAAATGATTATCTTTATATTTCCGACTCTTCCCATCCTTCCCTCACACCGGATGAGGGAAGTGACCCCATTTTGGAAGAGGCTGATGCTTTTCTTGCTAATTATGATTCTATTTCGACGATGGATGATGATACTTATTTTGATTCGGAGGGAGACATCCTTTTTCTTGAAAACTTATTAAAAGAAGAACCGTTACCTTCTCTCCCTCCGATGAATAATGAAGTTTTTGATGAATCTACTAATGATAATGTTGAGATGTTCTCCGATTCCGACAATGATGATTCTTTATCTTATGGAGACATTGATTATGTGGAGGAAGTGCCTTCTGAGCTCGTCAGCTTAGAAGAAGAGAATAATGTAGAAAACGAAGTTGAATTCGATCATCCTGAAGATATTGATGACCTTGTTCCAAGGGTTTCCGAAACATTCAATATGACTTTCACAAATCCGTTATTTGATTTTGATTTGGAATTGACTCTTGATAATCCTATCTTCGATATTCCTAGTGATGAGTCAGAATGGAACCCGAGGTCCAGGATTCATCTCATACGATTGATTCTCTTCACGAGAAGTTCACCGATGAACTTGCTCCCGTTGACCCTCTTCCACCGGGTATTGAGAATGACGAGGCTGACTCATTTCTCTTTGATTTTCCGTCTTCTCGTCCGCCCGCGAAACCACCGGATATAGATGTTGAGTTCGGTACGGATGACGTTATCTTTGGAATGGTGGACGATACTTTTGATCATGATGATCCGATGCTTAAAATTTTACCTACCCAACCCACCCATGATTTGAATGATGAATATGCTTTTATCATCCGAGTGTTTCACCCATTCTATGTTTATCCCATCATTTTCCCCCTCCTTCACTCTACCGGGAGTGAGGATACCGTTTTTGATCCTGGCACTTCCGTTTTAGCCGGTTGTCCGTTCCATTTGCTCCCCCAAGATTAAGTAAATTCGGGGCGAGTCTAAGCTATACGACTCGATAAAAAACAAGCGCTTCGTGGGAGGCACCCCATGGTTATCCATCTATCTTTTTCTTTTTATTTACTAATAAGTGTGACGTGAGGGGGGCGACCTCTTCCATTTCTCGTGTTTTCGTGGTTGTTTGTGATTGTCCAGGATTGTCCCGATTTATGACGACTCTCGTGCTCGTGGTTTGTCATTCTCTCCACTCGAGTCTCATTCATCGTTGCTTCTACGGGAGATCCATTATATATCCTAATCTTATCGACTAACGTTTATCTATTTGGCATAATTAATAAACGGCCTTAGATTTTTGTTAGGATTACCCTTACCTTTGAAACATTGAGGACAATGTTTACCTTTAGTCTGGGGGGGTGAATCTTCGATTTGACTTTTGCCTTGCACTTTCATTTAGCCGTTTACTCTCGCAACCCCGTTTTTCCTAAAAAAATCGAAAAAATTGAAAATTTTGAAAAATTTAAAAAAAAAAAAAATGTGAAAAAGTTGAAAAAGATGTGCAAAAATATAATAAGTGTTTTGACACCTTGTTGACTTTCCAGCTGGCGAGAGTAGGAATAAAATTTTGACTTGATCCGGGCGTGTTGAGCCCTAGCTTGTTCCCTTAACCAATGATGATCATAAAAGCTTTTGCTAGTCTTGTACACAAGGAGCTACTCTTTTGTCGGCTCCCGTACTTGACTTTTTACATGCATTGCTTGAAAAGCTTTCGCTAGTCTCTTACACTAGGAGCTATAAAACGCGAATTCTTTCTAAGAGTTTGCAAGTTCCGGTATTTGACTTTATATATGCGTGGCTTGATTATCGGCTAAGCATCCGCGGATTTCATTATTTGAGATTTTCAAAAAGCGGAGAACGAGAAATGATAGTGTTTAGTTAGAAGTTAGATGCCATACGTGGAGTAGTGGTTCTCTTTAAAGCTCATCGAAGGTACTTGTGGCCTTTTGTTCCCATCAGCTTGTTTCACCCCATATCTTGTGTAAAATAATTAAAGATATTTCGGTTTTGACGAAATTTAGTTCTTTATCTTCTTAAGAGAATCTTTGCTCGAAAAGTTGGGTACACATCAAGGATACACGCCATTGTTTTGAGTTGTATTGTATTGTATTTCGATGTATTGAGTTGTACGTATGTGGTTTCGGAGCTACCCTTTAAAGCCCGGTATTCATAAGAGCTAAGGTGCTTTGAGACTTCGGATTGAGATCGGACCTTGGATCCTGCTTCTAACCTAATAAGTTGGCGGTAGGTCTTGGATTGAAACCGTGAAGGTTCGGAGTTGAGAAGTTACTAAGGCAAGAAAAAGAAAGAAAAAAATGAGAAAAAAGCAAAAAGTGAAACAAAAGTATCAAGAAAAGTCAAAAAAGAAATGCTGTTGGCATGTTCGAGCTAAGCAAGTAAACTACTTCTCTTCGTTGCGTAGGGAAAAGAAAAAAAAAATCAGAAGAAAGAATAAGGATCGATGTTGAGATTTATGGATTATGTACTTAAGTTTAAGAATAAAGTTGGTCGCGCGTGAGGTGCATGCGAATGATCCTAGATCGGGCGCATGAGGTGCACGTGAATTGTACTCGCCAACTTATGTCTATTTTGTTGTATTCCAAAGTCTATGTATGTATCCAATATCCTTGATGTGGACCTCATTTTTCGAGCAAACCTTCTTAAGAGAAGAGCGATAACTACTTAGCGTTGGGATTCTTGGTATCTTTATCGGACTAATTCATATTGGAACGAGAAAATATGAAGCAATTCATTTCTCATCTTAATTTAAAACAATTAGATACACAAAGATATGGGAGTGATGCGTAGGGATTGCTTACGCACTTTGTTTTACCTCTCAAGGGATCTCAAGAGGCTTACAATCCCCACCAGGCAGTGTACCTGACCGATGTAGTATAGTGTAGTGGCAAGTACCGGGGGATTGATCGTTCTCTC
>LBNU01006435.1:13271-25970 GCA_014162995.1 Artemisia annua | reverse complement strand
GTAATGGTTTAATTTGACTGGAGTCAGGTAAAGGACCATTTATTTGTGCAACTAGTTTTACAGGAGCAACATCAGAAGATGACTCATTTTCTTTTATTAAAGACCAATGTTGTTCAGTTTTCTCTTTCTGAGGCAAAAAAGATTCATTTAAATGAGGAAATTTTGAGTAATCAAAAGGTGTATGATAAAAAACATTGCTCATTTTAGATCGACTCGCATCCTCTATTTCCTCTTCTTCGTCATGATTATATACAACAACACGCACAACAGATTCATCAAATAAGTGTTCTGCACTATACAGTTTTGGAATTTCCTTGAGTGCTATTTTTAAAAAACTAGGTGTATCGTAACCAAGAGCATAACCACACCCGGGAGGTCTTTGTTGCAAAGTGAACCTTTGAATTGTGGTGATGGATTCACCCGTTTTATAAACAACATTTTGAAACTCTTTGATTTTCTTTTCCAATTCAACAACTTCTTCTACGTAAGAATCAATCCGTTTCCTTGACTTTTGTTTATATTCCCGAAACTCAGCTTGACAAAGGGACAACTCAGATTTAGTTTTAGAAAGTTCATCCTTGAGTTGACTCATTTGTTGTTTATGATTAAACCTTTCTTGTTCCATTTGTGAGATTAAAGCATTTTTGGAAACGGTTAATTCACGTAGTTGATGTTGCAACTCTTGTTCTTGAACATAAGATTTTTTGGAAAGCAATTTCAAAACTTTTTTCCCGATTATCTCGTGTTTCAAAATTTGTTATTTGAATTTTACAGCACTCAATGTCTTTCGTTAATGATGCAATTTTGGCTTTTAGTTTGGTATTTATAGCATTGCATTTTTGGGCATGAATTTGGGTGGTCATAAGCATAGTTCTGAGGTCCGAATCTGGATCATTTGAAGGTTCATGTTGTTCAAATTGATCATTATAACCATCATCAAGTGGATCATCAAATACAACAGTTTGGTTCACTTGAACGTGATCATCAAATGTAACCACAGGGTCAATTTGATCATCATCGTCAAATGTAACAAAAGTGCTTATTTGGTTATCCTCTTGACTAGATAATAATGAATTGATTTGAACAGCTTGTTCCTCATTTGATGCAGATGCAGAAGGGGAGGCAATATCATGTATTAAGCAAGATGTACCTAAGACAAACCATCAGTGTCATACACTAGGCTTGAATCACTCAGATGTAGTTCCTGCATATTGGCCATAAGCATAACTGCAGCATTTGCTTCCAGATCTTCCATGTCATCATCAGATTGAGCATTGGCCATGAAGTTGTTGTCTTTAGCATTGACGTTTCCACGTGCTTCATCCTTTAGAGCAAGAAGTAATGCCTCCTTGTGATACTTACTGCCTTGAGTTCTCGGTGAAGGACATGCAGTTGCTAAATGACCGATCCCATTGCAGTTGTAGCAACGAATGACAGTGTTACCAGAATCTGTATTACCCGTTTCAACAATCTCAACCCTTTTCTGAGGAGCAGCAACATTATTCCGAAAGCTACCATTTGCATTAAACCGCTGACCATTTCCAGAATTACCCATATTACCACGAAAACCAGATCTACCAATGTTACGATTCTGAACTTCAACTCGGCCATCATTAACAACAGCTTGATTCCTTGTGTTAGATGAAGAACGAAGACGGTTGTTCGACTTGTTGGAGAATTTGCTGAATGCTTTAGCGATGAGTGCAATTCCTTGATTCAAGTTGTTAAATTCCTCTTCATCTTCATCATTGTTAGCATTGGAGTAGAACATGGAGTCATTGTTGTCATACGAATCACTTGAACTGATGTTGCTTTGTTGAGTAGAATCATATGTGAGTAGTGGTAGTGAAGGATTTGGTTGAGGGTAGTTGAAGTAATTTTGTTCCTGAACATAAGCATGATTTGATGGTTGTGGAGCAAGGTGAGATTGAGCAACCAGTGCTAGTGAGTTAGGATTCGGAGGAGGTGACAACGTTGTACGAAGAGCTCTATCCTTGTTCACTTCACTCTCATGGTGCTTCAGATAATCAAATAACAATCCATATGGTGCATCATGAAGATTCTTAGCCTGCCTGACAAACGTGACATATTTCTTCCATTCATGACCAAGACAACTTAGAAACTTTGTGTTGATAGCAATCCTAGGGAGTATGATGTTATGACGATCCAAATCATTGATGATGTTGGTGAAACGATGATAGTAAGACTCAAGTGATTCCCCTGACTCAATCATGAAGTCTTCATATTCCATATAAAGCTTTGATTGCATGTCCTCTTGATTCAACTCAGTACCTTCCATCAAGAGATGAACATGTTCCCACATATCTTTAGCAGTTTTCTGAGCATCAACACTTCTAAAGATCGGATTAGGAATTGCTTGAATAATGTAGATCATTGCAAGTTCATTTGCTTCCCGATGAAGTTGTTGCTCTGCGGTGAGTGAAGATTCAGGAAGTGGGGTGACAGTGTCAGGTCTTGGAGGATTGGCATTAGGATCACCTGGAGTCGTTGTAGTAGGCCATTGGAATGGTCCTTCATGAATCACCTTCTTCATATACTTCCCATGTGGTTTCTTGAGTTCAATGAAGCGTAAGAAACGACTAGCCCATTGAACATAGTTGCCAGGTGTAAGCATTGGTGGAATGTCAAGAGACCCTGCCTCATGTCGAGATTGTTGACTAGTGATTGCTTCGCACATTTGATCAAACCAATGAGTTTGCTTAGGTTGTGGAAGATTGGTTTGCATTTGTTGATGCAAGTATGGTGGTTGCTGTGGAAATTGTTGTTGATGCATTAAGAGTTGATGTTGTTCGTGCATGTAGTATGGTTGATGATGCGGTTGCTGAGTCATTTGTTGATACGGTTGTTGTTGACGATTTTGTTGTAGCTGCTGATGATGATGAAGGTAATTGTAGAACGGTGGTTGAGACATGATTAATGATTATGTTAAATGGATCTTTAAGGATAAAGAAAGGTTGTTGTTGTAGATTAGATGTGTTGGCGAAAGTTGAAGGTAAAAAGTTTCTGAAGACCTTACTCGATAAAGTGTTGTTCTGGGTTCCTTACTCGATAACTTGAACTAATAAACCTTACTCGATAAGTTGAAACAATAATCCTTACTCGATAACTTGAACTAATAATCCTTACTCGATAACTTGAAACAAAACGGGCAGAGTTTCGACTTAGAAGAACCCAAAGAAATTCCTTACTCGATGTACGATAAGGATTGATCCAAGCCTTACTCGGCAAATTCAGTTACTCGATAAAGGACTCTTACTCGATAGTAGCCTAAGATACTCGATAAAAGCAAAGCTTACTCGATACTCCTAGAAACTCGCTAACCCTTACTCGATAAAACCTACAACTTACTCGATAAAAGCCTAAGATACTCGATAGATGACTAAGATACTCGATAAATAACGAACAAAAACACCCTCGAATGAATCCAAACAGCCCCTAATCGATGTTTTTTCTACCAAATCTAACCTAAAACAACCTATATTATCCCTTGGCGATTGATACCACTTGTTAGGTCACCATTTTGTAACATAAAAACACATAATTTTTAGAGAGAGAAAGAGAGTAGAGAGAGAAAGTGGAAGGAACTCTTGTGTGTGAAATGAAATGAACTTTGTTATTCCTATGAGAACCAACACCCTCCTTGGAGGGTTTACATCACTATTTATAGTGTCTAGGGGATTACTTAAGTTTCCACTATTGTCAATATTGCCCCTTAGACTTTAACAAAACATGTAAACATGATAAAACTTAACTAAACGATAATCTAAAGCAACCTATTACAAAACTTAATGACCGATACTTGATATTAATAAAACGTGTTCCTAACAGTATGACTAGCACAAAAACCGTACCACTCAAAAAAAATTCCACCCCAAATATGTGAGGTTCGCCCCTAAATTTGTTAGGAAAAGCATTTATTATTAGTGCTTATAAGTGTACCGGTAGTACTCAGATTCTAGAACTTGCGTTAGTGATTCATCCCGAGACCGCTAGTGAGACTACATTCGTGTAGTTAGGATTTACTACATTATAAGAGGCGTTAGGATAACCCTTGTTTTACACCCGTATAATAATTACATTGGCTTCATTGGTCAAGTAATTTTCCCACACCTTAGCGTTGTACACATTTTTAGTACACGATACCCCTAGTACACCCCTCAGAGCCTATCTTTTTTGTTTTTAGCTTTAAGCATTTTACTTAAAGGAATAATTTGTTTACAATCCACCCCAAATGTACACCTAAATCGCCTTAGCCTACCTTGTATGCACTCATCTTTAGTGCGTTATTGTGACAACATTTTTTAAACCCTAAGTTAATTGTCTAATTTATTACATGGTTGCTAAGTCGAGTCATATCTTGTACATATTATTTTGGGACGATTGGGACTCATGGGTAAAGTACTAGTGTTATGGAGTAATGGGGAAGAACATCAATTATTATCCCCATGTATGCGTAAATGTTTTAAAGTACTCCAAGTGTTTTGATTATCTTGATTCGAGTCATTAGAATAGTTATTTGTAAAGTATGTAAAAGTTCAAGTGTAAGGGGAGAACCGAGGCCCCTTTGATGTATTACTTTGGATGGTAGGGCACGAGTATATGCAAAAAAAAATCAAGAAAAATANCCTTTATCCAACAAAACCGTGTTTATCATATCTCTACACCTAACGTTACAACCCTTTAAAAGACCTCTTTGATAGTTTATCTTAGGTGCTTACGCCAAAGTGGTGGAGATTTTTGATCATTTCCCAAGCCTAGGTAATCTATGTGCTATGACAGGTAGTGAGTAATATTTTTCCATTTCCATATGTGATATATACCTTTATAACACCCGAGAGATGTGAGTATCCAAACACTATTTGTGAGGTGCTACTGTATAATTTCCGTGCTTCTTTTGATTAAAGTGGAACGATCATTTGTTGTAATTACTTTTATATTAGCATTAAATTAACCCTAACTTGTATTTTGATTAGAATAAAAGTGTATTTGCTTGAGGACAAGCAAATCTCAAGTGTAAGGGTATTTGATGAGGTGAAAAGTGTTACGCTTTTAGGGGGTCATTTAAGCCCTAATCCGTAATTATTTGATCAAATGTTGCCTTAAATCGTTCCTTTTGTCATTTTAGGTACTTTGAAGAAGAAATCTGGAAAAGGGAGCATTTTAGACGTTTTTGGAGCATAAAGTGATGAAAACGGCAAAGTCCCAAAATATGCTGGAAAGTATACCTGACGGCGTCACTCTTTACGAGGTGACGGGGTCACACTTTGACAAAAAGGTGGATATGAAATTACACGAGACGCTCCAGAAAGTTTTGGTGAATTAACACATGACGGCGTCACGCTTTGTGACGCTTACGCCGTCACGTTATAAGCTAAAGGGAGACGGCCCAGAAAGAAATAGAAGGGGACAGCGTCAGAAGTGGATCAGAGCGAATAGTTTTGGCGGCGAGGTGACGGCATCACAGGCTATAACGTGACACCGTCAAGTTGTAAAATCTATATATAGTTTTCTAATTTTCATTCATTAAGTGTGCAACTTTTGGGAGAACTTTAGGGATAAACCCTAGGTCGAATTTTGCTGTATTTTCAAAGGTTTTTCACCCTTGTTTCATCCATGCTTAATTAAAGATAAGTCTTCCATTAATCATTCAATATGTCTATGTGTTGTTTGATTTTATCTTATGCTTGTCTTTACATTAACATGCTAGGCTAGGTTTTTCTTGTGTTTGCTTAGATGTAATGAAACTTAGCTATTGATTATTGGTTGATGGTTGGTTATTAATTGTTGTGGGTGGGTGATTTCAATGTTAGGCTTAAGAAAACTGGCTAACTTCCAATTGGTAATATGCTTGAATGTCTTAAGAAACATGAATCGGATGTGTACTACGATTAATTGGTTGTATTTAATGCATAAGTAACTATTAGTGATTCCATGGTTAGGATACTAAACTTGTCGCCATAGGGAGAAGTAGGAGCTAATAGAGTTGGGGAAGGACGTACACGCCCCACGAATGGTATTAAGGAATACAACCCGTCATCCAAACAATTGTAACAAACTAATCAACCGGTAAAAGATAGCTAGGGAGTAATGAAATCTAAGTAAACACATTTTTCTCCATATAAGTTTCACAACCTTTTATTTTATTGTTATTTTATTTTATTTGCATTTGTAGTTAATTGGGTTAGTTGACTAGCAACTAATTCCGCCCACTCCTTCAAAAACCAAGATTTTACTTGCTTTCCATAAATCATAAAAATACAAAAAGAATCATCCCTCACCCTTAGACCTAATTAGAGTAGCTTTCAATCCTAATGAACACTATTCCCCAAGTAGAACGATCAATCCCCCGGTACTTGCCACTACACTATACTACATCGGTCAGGTACACTGCCTAGTGAGGATTGCAAGCTTCTCAAGATCCCTTGAGAAGTAAAACCTCTTGCAAGGTTGCAAAACCACGCATCAGTTAACCCCCGTATAAACCCTTTTGTTTACTCTAACTTTTAGAGTAAGATACCCCTAGAAAAACCCTCAGAGCCATTCCTTTTGTTTCATACACCTTTGTTAAAATGTTTCGTTACACCCTTACACCTTAGCCTATCCTATTGATTAAAGTCCGTGGTTAGTTAATTTAGGCAAAGTGTGTTTCCTTACATTAAATGTGTTCGCGTGCGTAATTCATTATCTTTGGTTAGGTCGGGAAATTGCACAATGCAATTGGATTGAAAGTACATATTGTAAAATTTTTATTTTATTTTTCGTGTGTTTACTACTTTCACTATTACAGTTATTTCTGAAAGTTATGAATAGTATGGAAAAATTATCCGGAAAAATCGTGATAGAAAGGTTGTGAAATTTTACACATCTATGTTAGTATTAAAAAAAATCGAAAAAATAGAAAAGAAGAAGAAAGAAGAAGAAGTTGGAAGTTTGCTTTAACGAACTTATGTAAAGTTTTGTATTAAGTGAAAGATATCTCCACTATTTGTTGTTGTATTATATTTATGGACTGTATGGGAGTTGGCCGATATGGGAATGCCAACTAAGGTTTATTCTTTGTTTAAGATATTATTGAGTTTAATTCGTGTCTACCTAAAGCGTGAGTTACAAGAGTCAAAAGCGTGAGTTATTCAATGATATGAGTCTTATTCATAGGATGGTTGGGAAAGTAAGTAACCACAATTAGGATTTTAATCTATTTGCTTGTTAATTTTTATTTTACACCAATTTATATCCTAAATGTTATCCTTACCCAACCGTATTGTTGTATTCGTTGTTAGCTTTCGAGCATCCGGATATGATGATGGCTTAGTAAAAATATTAAATGTATGAATAAGGTAGTGACCATCCGAGTATTAAATTAATTAACTAATGCGCTAGCGATCTAGTGTGTGACTTGGTGACCATCCGTTAGTTGAAGCGTCGAAGACTCGCGCCAGCGATCTACTAAGTTTATGCAGGAAATATTTGAACGAAGCTAGGTTCAACCCTTAAGACTCAAAAACCTATTTACCGCTTTAGACTTGTTACTCCTTGGCTTTAGTGGGGAAGATGCGTATGCTTGCCAAGCTTATGATATAATATTCGTCACGACTAAGCAACTAAACAATTTAGAATGGTTTTTATATTGAAAATTTATTTTGTTTCTACTTCGTTAAGTGTTTGGTTGTATGATTATGATAAAAAGAATATGTGCTTAATGATACAAATAAATCCTAATACCCTTTTAGGATACATTTTCATAATTTTAATCTAGAGTTTACTTGGGGACAAGTAAAGTTCAAGTGGGGGGATATTTGATGACATCAAATAAGTACATATTATTGTCATCGTTTATCCTATTTATTTGACTTGTTTTATTACATTATCTATGAGAATCGATACTTAATTGTTTACTTTAGTAATTCTCAGTAAAAACAAGCAATTGGTGAAACTTGGCGATTTTGGACGAATTATGGAGCAAAACTAGCAAGATGTCAAAAGTCTACTGAAATCCAGAAGATGCGCTGTATCACTATCAACAGATACGCTGCAATATCATACCTAGATGAATTCGAAGACCATTGCCTGACTTTGAAGAATGCGCCGCATGTAATTATATCATGCGCAACATATGAAACTTTGGTCAAAGAAGAAGATCAAGCTTGTTCTACACTAGATACGTCGCATTATACTTCAGAGACACGGCGTATCACTATCAAGACTTCACCAGAAACAATCCAAGAAACTGATGGACATGCGCCGCATAAAAGATCAAGATACGTCGCATCTGAAGGCGGTGTACGAATATTCCAGAATATATTAATCTTGGACCCCATGTGAAGTTAAATACATGCGCCGCATCTACCTATGTGAGGCGCCGCATTGTACCCTCTGACAGAAACTATAAATATCCCAAGACATATACGAATTTTATGTGCAACAAAACCCTAAGGAGACGAATTCAGTCGAAGAAGCATCACAAGACACACCCCAAACGAAGATATTAGAGCTGTAAGAAGGTCCTGCATGTATTTAATTCATTAAGTAGTTTTGTTTTATTGTATTAGCATGCTTTAATTCATCAGGATTGTGGAAAACTAGAAGGGGGGTTGAATAGTTTTGCCTCCTTTTCGTTTTATAAAATGTTTGTTTCAAAATCTTCAATTAGAGTTTATTATGGAAACAATATATATAATCAATATGATCAATTATATATGTGTACTTTTGAGTTTGTTTTCAAAACTTAGTTTTATGAATAGAGCTTTGGTTGATCTTTATGTGAATATGTTTTCCTTTTAAAATCTTAAAACGTTTTGTATCAAATTATCGATTAAATTAAACTCAACATGAGAAGTGTGAATAATGCATCTAAGTCCATTAGACCATATCATATAATTATTCATCCTATAGCAATATTAACTTATATCTATCACATTCAACATCAAAACAATATAAGCAACAACCAACACATATATGCAAGCATAGATATAAAGCGATAAATGCAAGAATAAATGTAAAGAGATAAGAGAAAGAAGATGCAAACCGGACACGATGATTTATAGTGGTTCGGCTACAAGGACACCTTCCTTGCCCTACTCCACTCCCCGAGTCACCTACTCGAGAGTTTTCTTCACTACTCAACAAGCTCCCTTTTGGCGGAGAAAACCGTACACAACTTTTGCTTACACCAATTAACGACACTAAGCTAAATGTCGGGTTCTAATAGTAGCTAGAACCAATCTCACGACACGACTTCGATCACTACACAACTTCTACATGACTTCACGACTTCTTCACGACTTCACAACTTCACGACTTCTTCACTACTTCACAACTTCTTCTATACTCCACTACTTATTCACACACCTACATCTTCACAACTAAATGACTTCTCCACACTACTACTTCTTCCCACTACTTCTTACTCACTCATTGACTCACTACTAAGTAAGATCATCTTGATCTACTTATTACATATACATACATAACTCACAACTTCACATCAACACTAACTAGACTCTAATATATCTTTGGCTTTATGATAGGGAGGATTCTTCTCTTGCACTTTGAGTGGTGAAGGATTGGATCACTTGAAAACAAAGACTTATAATCTTATGATCAAAGGATTTAGAAAGATGTTTGGAAAGGATTGGGACTGAAAATTTTAGTGCAAAAGGTTGGGAAAAATTGCAGAAATGAACCAGTATTTATAGGGAATCATTTCTGACAAGAGGAGCGTGCCGGCCCCCTTAAATAGGTGCCGGCCCCCTTAAAATTAAGGGGGCCGCCCAGACGAAAACGGCAGTTTTCTTGTCTTTTTCTGGGGAAGGTTTATCTAGTGAAATTTTAACTGTTTTTGGTTAAAAATTTGAATTCATATATTTATTTTGAATTAAACATTTTCCTTTAATTACCAAAAGTGTTTTTCTAAAATATATAAAATGTTTATAACATTTTATAAAATTTGTAATGTCTAAATAAAAATCCCTTTGATCATAAAATGTATTAGACATTTGTTTATACATACCTTAAGTGATTGTTGAAGCATACTCGAGACGTTGAGATGTCGAGAGACGTTGACGTATGAATGCATAGATGATTTGTGATCACAAGTAACTTAAACACTTTACGTTATGTGTTGTAACTTACATCTTTGTCATCATCAAAACATGAAGAGGATGTTTAGATTAAATATCGTAATATAAATATCGTAATATTTATGCCAACAATCTCCCCCTTTTTGATGATGACAAACTATGTAAACTATAACTCATAATGAAATGCATAAGTTACTTGTTTACACTTCTTCTCCCCCTTTTGTCGAAGCAAAAAGGTGGACTCCTAGACGAGACTTCTACTAAACTTCAATCCTTGAGATATAATATATAAGGCGAGCTTGTGTCATCGTGAGTGAAGCCTTGACAATTCCCAATGCTCCCCCTTGGTGTATACTCCCCCTTGGTGTATGCTCCCCCTTGGTGTATGCTCAAAACTAGTTTTGGCTACCAAAGAATCGAGCAAAAAATAATCCTACAAAACAGAGTTAGGAGAAAAAGAATGCATATATACATAATGATGATGATAGATATATGCATGACACTTATTGGGGAACAAGGTATGGATGTCTAAGGTATATGGACTAAGAGTATGACACAAGCAATTTTTTTTTTAAATAACAACCCAAATCCCCAAGAAAAAATAACATGACCAATGCTTAAGACGTAACAATGATTAGGACCGGATTCGACTGACATATTTTGGCGAAAGATGTCAAAATGAAGATGAGAATGATACGTTTGTAGAATCAATGAGGAAGGATGAGCATGAATGGAGAAGAGAAGGTGATGACAAAGGGTTGACAATGATGATTTAGATTAATATATCGTTTGACAAAGGTGAATGATTGGGAATCATGGGATTTTTAGGTGTTTTGTTGGTTGACGACCGAAGGTGGATATGTGAAATGAGGTGACGACCGAAGACGCATTTCGTAATGAAATTCACTTGGATGAGGTGGTGATAACTCGACAACACTTGAAGCTTAGATATCTTCTTTGTGTTCTTCACTTGTTAGAAAGTGGAAAAGACGCATTTCGCAATGAAATTCACTTGACTTTTGACGGACAAGCATGTTTATGAGAATATGGATATGACGGTTGCCCTTTGATTCGAAGAGCGACACAAGGATGAACATGGGTTTATGTGTCATGAGAGATGGTTTGACTTTCAGGGATTTAAGTTTTGGTGGTGATGACGCACTTAGTGGAATTTAGGGAATGGTTACATGTTGAATCTTCTCGTGAAGATGACTCGGTGGATATATTGGTTAAGATGGAAAATCAGGATCAAGTGGCGTTAAGCCGGTGGAAGCGAAAGAGTGATGTTCAAGGAAGGTGGTGGTGACACTTTTGGTGGTGGTGAGACTTTTGGTGGTGGTGACACTTGTGAGTTGGGATATCCATTGATGGATAGAGATGAAGATGTGGTGGAGGATGTTTTAGATGGTACATNGGTTAAGATGGAAAATCAGGATCAAGTGGCGTTAAGCCGGTGGAAGCGAAAGAGTGATGTTCAAGGAAGGTGGTGGTGACACTTTTGGTGGTGGTGAGACTTTTGGTGGTGGTGACACTTGTGAGTTGGGATATCCATTGATGGATAGAGATGAAGATGTGGTGGAGGATGTTTTAGATGGTACATCAGGTGTACTAGGATATGAAATTAGAGGTTGAGGTGATGAAGTTTCGAGGTTGAGGTTGAGGTTTATTGTTTACGAGGTATGATATTGATTTTTGGTTTCTTTGAGGGCATGGAAATGGTGGATGACTCGAGATTGGTAGTATAAGGATGACTCAGTTTTTCATTTCACATTGGTGGTGGAAAGTTTGACAAGGAAGAGGTTGATTGCGGGTAAATATGTTGGGCCAATGGAGGTATATTCTTGGACGTAAGAATGTTGGAGAGTTTGGTGGTGTGATGTAGGTTTAGGTTTAAGGTAGAAGTATATATGTAAGTGGTGTGATGTGGGTTTAGGTTTAAGGTAGAAGGATGTACGTAAGTGGTGTGTTTTCCCTTCCCATTAAATTCGTGCTCATCCGGACATAGAGTGTGACACAAATAAAGACAAAACAACATGAAAATGATGATCTTGACAATGACACGATGGATGAAGGATAGAATACAACGAGGTTTTTCTAAAGGTGGATGGAAGGTGTTTGACATCTATATAATAATAGAGTCATGACTCAAGAAATAGACATGAACAATGAGTGACATTTTAATTCGCATTTCGCTAATTAAAAATACTTAAACATTTCGGATGAAATATTTAAGTTGTCACATTAATTTAGAGAGGTATTAGATTACTATCTAACTATCTTTTGACAAAGGAGTGGATTGTTTGGAAGGGAACGAGATGATGAATAAGGAAGTGAGTATGCATGAAGGCTCTAGGACACTTAAGACACTTTTGAGACTATAATGACCTATCGGATTGTGACACTAAGGTTCTCATGAAATAAGGGTGTAAGATCTAAAGGCAAGAAATATATACCTAGATGGATGAGACATATAGAGTCAAGCATGTAAAGGCATTTAGGCATGTATCATAAGTACAAAACTATATTATGTCAAAATAGTTATAGAAAGACAATAACTATTATAATAAACATGCATTCAATAACTAAGCAAATAATTATG
>LBNU01006433.1:248483-266374 GCA_014162995.1 Artemisia annua | reverse complement strand
AAGCCGAGCTAGGCTTATTTGCACTCCATCGTTTATCGAGTGGAGTTTACTTTTATTTATTTCTTACCGTTACTCTGTCGAATTTTCTTTAAATCTTTTAACTTATTTAATTTTCTTTTCGTTAATTAAAATACAAAACCACAAAAACATTTACTTATTTCTTTCTTTCGTAGATTAAACTTTTATTTCTTTTAAGCTTTTATTAGTTTCATGTTTTCGAATCTAGTTAAACTTATTTCTTTTCGAGTTGAACTTTATTTCATTTAACTTTTATGCAAATCTTTTGTAGTATAACTAAAAACAAATTCACATCTTTTAAACCATTCATCTCACATAACTCACGACTTGAGTGACTAGATCAATTTCAACCCTCGTTGGGACAATGATCCGTGGTTCAAAGCTTTACTAGCTAGAATTGCCTCGATCAATAACTATCTAGTAAGATAAGACTTGGGTCCAAAGTTGTTAGTGTTGAACATCTCATGCATTTCATGCATTTGGTTTGGATGTTGAAATGGAGGACAAATTTCCCATGGTAGATAACTTTGTTGTTGACGGTTGTTTCAAGTTACAGGATAGTTACTTGGATAACTTTGTCTCATAAAGTTACCTCTTGGTAGAGGAGTTCTAGGTCGAGATTTGGGAACATTTGTATGTTTTGGTGGAGGAGTCTTTGATCTAGTAGCATGTTTAATAGATCCATCCACGGAGGTTGACACAGGTTTATAAAATATTTTTATTTCCTTTTTAGTAGCTACAGGTATTTCAACATTATTGACTACTATGTGACTTGGCTTAGGACTTAAGTTATTTTTTAAGATTGACCCAGTTCTAGGTTTAACAGGTGACGGTACCATAGTACCATTATGTTTAGTGGCGCCTTTACTAACACTTGAGGTGCCGTCATCAGCTAGACCAGCTTCACCAGATTTTACAAATTTAACTTGCTTAATTTCACTAGTAGATGCCTTATTTGGGTCAAATCCTAAACATGTTCCGGCATTTCCACTAACCCTAACATTTTCAAGCATGTCATTAAGTACCTTAGTCCCTTTTTCAAAATTAACGATCTTAATGACATCTTCCTTGAGTTTACCATTTTCTATTTGAAGGTCTATACATGACTTACATCCAACGTCTACTTGCTTGTTCTTTTAATTCTTTTTAGTTGGTCTTTTAGTTATAAGACTTTTATTTCAAGTTCATCCAAGGTTGCTTTTAATGTTTTGTGTCTAGGTATGATTTTAGTGCTTACTTCACATAATTTGTTATATTCATCATATAGCATATTATCATCTATTGACTAATTATCATCACTATAATAAGAAGAGTCGGAATGTACCTCGTTTAAAGCTTGGGACATAAGACATGTTTCGTCATTGGGCTTCTCCTCTTCTTCTTCACCACTATCACTTTAAGAACTTCCTACAAAGGCTCTTTGGTTGTTTGATCCTGGTGGTTTAGGGCATTCTCCAATAAGATGATTAGGATCACCACATCTAAAACATTTCCTATCACTCTTTCCTTTCTTATCATCTTGGTTCTTAGAGAATGACTTTTTTCGTCATGAGGTTGCCTAGTGAATCTACCTCTTCTTCTAAAGAACTTCTTAAAGTTTCTAACCGCTAGTGCATACTCTTCATCTTCACTATCGCCATATGAATTATCCTCATCACTAGATTCTTTCTTAGCCTTTGACAATGTCGGAATCATTCTTGATTATCATTTCATGAACCTTCAAATTTCCTATAAGTTCATCAAGTGATAATGTTGCCAAGTTCTTTGATTCTTCAATGGCGGTAACCTTTGCTCTCCATTTGGGATGTGGAGCCCTAAGAAACTTCCTAACATAGTTCTTGCTAGAGTAACCTTCATCAAGAACTTTAAGACTAGTAATAATAGTATTAAATCTAGCAAATGCACTATATATGGTTTCATCTTCCGGAACGAAAAGTTGTTCATATTGTTGAACAAGAAGATCAATCTTGTTCTCTTTGACTTGATTATTACTTTGATGAGTGACTAGTAAAGTTTTCCAAATTTCTTTTGCCGTATTACACATGAAAATTCTTTCAAACTCCTTTTTCGGCAAAGCATTGTAAATTACCATTTTAGCCTCATCATTTTGGCTAATTTTCTTTTAAGATTATCACTCTGTTGATCATATGGAACAATATGATCCTTTTTAGTAATTGGATCTTTTTCAATAGGTTTAAAGTCACCATCGGTATAACATGCCAAAGATCAATGTCTTTTGATTTCACATACGTTTCAAATCTTGTTTTCCAATAAATAAAACAATCAGTTTCAAAAAGTGGTGGTCTTTGCATAGATTGCGCTTCTTGGTATTTGTCGAAATCCATTGATCGATTCAAGTTTCAAAATACAGTTTACTTTAAAATCTTGCCTGACGTGGCTTCTGTTACCAATTGTGGGAAACTAGAAGGGGGGTTGAATAGTTTCCCGACTTGTTTTCTTTAGTTATAAAAGTTAGTTGGTTTACACTTAGATTCGATTGTCAATGAAATTAATCAACAACAATATGAACACAACTTTATACTAACACAAGCAAGCACTAAGTAAGTAAAGATAAGGGATGGAAGGATCAAACCAAGACAACAAGACTTATAGTGGTTCGGTCATGAAGCTCTTCTTCACCCTACTCCACTCCCCGAGTATCCAACTCGAGAGTTCTAAGCACTATATCAACAAAGCTCTTTTCAGGCGGAGAAAACCGTACAACGTTGCTTACATTATTTTCCGAAACTAAGCTAAATTTAGAGTAATAATCTTAGCTAGTACCAATCTACCACGATCCACATGATCCCTACTTCTCATACGGTTAACACAATCCTTACACAATCTACACGATCCTTACACGATCGTCACAATCTACTCTTGATCCACTTGATCAACAATATCACACAAGACTCAAGAGATCCCCAAGATCTCAACAAGATCACAATGATCAACACACCAACTATGAAACACTAATACACTTGATGTATGTCAAGATACAATCAAGTAAACAACTTGTAATGCAAGTGCACTACACAATGACACTAACACTTTGTATCTCCTTGATACTTTGTGTTCTTCTCTTGACAAGTAGAGGTATGTAGGTGATCTTTGGTTGGACGAAAGGATTACTCTTTAAACAAAAGAAAACTAACTAATGATCAAAGAAGAGTTTAGGTGATAGAGGATTTGATCACAAAAAATTAAGTGTGTAAAAGGATAGCCAAAATCTGTGGAATGAAGTGGTATTTATAGGAAATGAAAATTTGGCCGTTATAAGGGGACGACACCACTTCAAAAATAATTTGTAAAATGTATTTTTGAAAAGAAGGTTTTGTCAAACTAAAAATGTGAAGTTCAAGACACAAATTCACTTCTTTGATCATTTGTCAAGTTGTAGATTTTTTGTTCATACCTAGAGTGATTAACGTAGAGATCGTATATTTCGACTAAAAACTTGTTTAGTTAATTTTGACGTAAGATATTTTCACATTTTGTTATCATCAAAACATAGAGATATCGAAAGATGAGAATAACGTTTTTAGACATTATTTGCATCAACAAAATTTTCAACTCTAGTTAAAAAATATAAGAGAGGGTATTTTTCAGGGGCCCTTGTGGTGAGTTGAATTATGAGAGCATGGCCATGCGACAAGTGTCGGCATACACTATGGGAGATAAGTCATTCACGATAATAAATAATGACAAAAGTATTTATAGATTAACATTGTAGGGATTTAGTGGTCACCCGCATGGTCTATAAATCACGCACAGTGGAAATAAAAAATCAAAGACCATGCAACCAGAACACTAATTAGTCAGATTTCCTAATCAGTGATATAACCTAACTAACATGTATGAAGGGTGTTTAGGAGTACTTGTTAATCTTGCTAAGCACAAGCTCCTCGACCTTTCTTTAGCTGTGCTTAATGCCTTCTTCTTGTTCTTGATGCTTGACGAACACCGCTAGGGTTTATTGGGGGAAATAACTTCTTGGATCGCATCAGGTATCCATCGGTATTGTAGAGGTAGAACTAACGCTACAAACCTATGAAAGTTTGGCGAGTTAGGAAAAGGGTTAAACCCTAAATCAAATTCATTTTGAATTNTTTTGTTACCAATTGTGGGAAACTAGAAGGGGGGTTGAATAGTTTCCCGACTTGTTTTCTTTAGTTATAAAAGTTAGTTGGTTTACACTTAGATTCGATTGTCAATGAAATTAATCAACAGCAATATGAGCACAACTTTATACTAACACAAGCAAGCACTAAGTAAGTAAAGATAAGGGATGGAAGGATCAAACCAAGACAACAAGACTTATAGTGGTTCGGTCACGAAGCTCTTCTTCACCCTACTCCACTCCCCGAGTATCCAACTCGAGAGTTCTAAGCACTATATCAACAAAGCTCTTTTCAGGCGGAGAAAACCGTACAACGTTGCTTACATTATTTTCCGAAACTAAGCTAAATTTAGAGTACTAATCTTAGCTAGTACCAATCTACCACGATCCACATGATCCCTACTTCTCATACGGTTAACACAATCCTTACACAATCTACACGATCCTTACACGATTCACACGATCGTCACAATCTACTCTTGATCCACTTGATCAACACAATATCACACAAGACTCAAGAGATCCCCAAGATCTCAACAAGATCACAATGATCAACACACTAACTATGAAACACTAATACACTTGATGTATGTCAAGATACAATCAAGTAAACAACTTGTAATGCAAGTGCACTACACAATGACACTAACACTTTGTATCTCCTTGATACTTTGTGTTCTTCTCTTGACAAGTAGAGGTATGTAGGTAATCTTTGGTTGGACGAAAGGATTACTCTTTAAACAAAAGAAAACTAACTAATGATCAAAGAAGAGTTTAGGTGATAGAGGATTTGATCATAGAAAATTAAGTGTGTAAAAGGATAGCCAAAATCTGTGGAATGAAGTGGTATTTATAGGAAATGAAAATTTGGCCGTTATAAGGGGACGACACCACTAATTGTTACACGGTACCACTTAGTGGTACCGAGCCAGACAAAAACACTCCCATTTTTGTTTTTAGTGGTGAAAGTTTATTTGGGAGAGTTTGGAATTGATTTGGGTAAAAATATAGCTGTTGGGTTTTTTGAATTGATTTTCCCAAATAAATCATTTCATTATATTTCAAAAATAATTTGTAAAATGTATTTTTGAAAAGAAGGTTTTGTCAAACTAAAAATGTGAAGTTCAAGACATAAATTCACTTCTTTGATCATTTGTCAAGTTGTAGATTTTTTTGTTCATACCTAGAGTGATTAACTTAGAGATCGTATATTTCGACTAAAAACTTGTTTAGTTAATTTTGACGTAAGATATTTTCACATTTTGTTATCATCAAAACATAGAGATATCGAAAGATGAGAATAACGTTTTTAGACATTATTTGCATCAACAAAATTTTCAACTCTAGTTAAAAAATATAAGAGAGGGTATTTTTCAGGGGCCCTTGTGGTGAGTTGAATTATGAGAGCATGGCCATGCGACAAGTGTCGGCATACACTATGGGAGATAAGTCATTCACGATAATAAATAATGACAAAAGTATTTATAGATTAACATTGTTGGGATTTAGTGGTCACCCGCATGGTCTATAAATCACGCACAGTGGACATAAAAAATCAAAGACCATGCAACCAGAACACTAATTAGTCAGATTTCCTAATCAGTGATATAACCTAACTAACATGTATGAAGGGTGTTTAGGAGTACTTGTTAATCTTGCTAAGCACAAGCTCCTCGACCTTTCTTCAGCTGTGCGTAATGCCTTCTTCTTGTTCTTGATGCTTGACGAACACCGCTAGGGTTTATTGGGGGAAATCACTTCTTGGATCGCATCAGGTATCCATCGGTATTGTAGAGGTAGAACTAACGCTACGAACCTATGAAAGTTTGGCGAGTTAGGAAAAGGGTTAAACCCTAAATCAAATTCATTTTGATTTGGGAAGTCGACTAGGTCGACTAGGGACGAACGACCAAAGGGTTTAATCCCTTTGGTTTGCTTTGGTCGATCACACGCAGGAGAGGGCAGGGAAGGGACATTTTAGGGTTTAGAGGATTGTTATGTGGTTCCTAAGAAAGCCCTTTGTATTTATATGGCACTTAGGAACATAACCATAATAAGGATTTAATTTTTATGACAACACATACAATTACTAAGAATCCTAACTAGGTTATATATGATTAGGGTGGCTCTAATACCACTGCAGGCCATTGATGGTCACCCGCATGGCCTATAATACATGTACATCGGAAAATAAACAAGTAAAGGCCATTTAGACCAAACCCTCGATAGACAGATCTCCTTATCAGTGATATAATCGAACTGACACGTAAGAAGGGTGTTTATAGAATTACTTACTTGATCGTGTAATAATGTAAGCTTCTTGACCTTCTTGAGTTGCTCATGAATCCTTCTTTTTATCTTGATGCTACACGATTAGTTTAAGGTTTCTTGGGGAGAATCGCCAATTGAATTGCCTTAGGTATCCACCGGTACTGCACAAGTGAAACTGGGGCTTCAAACCTATGCAAGTTACGCGAGTACAAAATCGGCAATACTAGTCGACTAAAGTGACATTGAGTGTCGAATTGGGAAACCAACCAAAGGGTAATGACCCTTTGGTTTTTGGTTGATCACGAGAGAGAGAGAGAGAGAGAGAGAGAGAGAGAGAGAGAGAGAGAGAGAGAGAGAGAGAGGAGTATAGCAGAGGGAGATTTTAGGTTTATGAGGATTAAAGTAATTTCCAGTTTAGGATACCTTTGTATTTATAGGAATACAAAGGCTTTCTTAATTGCACTAGAAGTCCCTAATTATTATCCTTTAACCATATCAAGTTTGACAAGGACTTAAACACCCCCATATGGGGTTCGGTCGGTGAACATAATCCTTTCATACATATCATAATTGTGTTTGGTTACAATTTGGAAATTCATTATTACTGAAATGTTTGTCGAATTCTCTTATGTATATTGTAGAAAACTAGAAGGGGGGGGGGGTTGAATAGTTTTACCGATTAAAATTACTTATTAAAACTTTTAGATCGACTTATGTCAATCTAGTTTTGACGAGTTGGATAATGATAGAACAAAGGCATATAACCAAGCTAAGAGATAAAGTTAGAGAGACACAACCATAACATAAGTATTTATAGTGGTTCGACTACAAGGACACCTTCCTTGCCCTACTCCACTCCCCGAGTCACCTACTCGAGAGTTCGTAATCAAAACACCAATATCTCCTTTCACATGGTGGAGAAGCCTTTACACCACAGCTATCACTTTTCCGGTACAAAGCTAGATAACGGGTCCTTATCACGGCAGACCAATCCAACACACCCAATACAACTCAACTAAAGGATTCACTTCCTTTTTATACCTAATGACCCAACGCCTTTACAACACCTTTGGAGAAGAGAGAAAGAACAAGTATCACTTCTGTGATCTTGGGAGAGAAGATCTTAAAAAACTCATCACCCGAGCTTGCTAGTCTTCAGGGGGTTGTGTTCTCGCCTTTTGAAAGGAACCTAAGAGAAACACAAAGAGAAACTACATAGAAAGATAACTGGAACTGAGGTTGGGGAGTTTAGAGTTTAGAGAGAAGTAACCTCTAAAAGGGATGAGAATCAAGTGAGAAATGGCTCATTACTTATAGGAAATTTTTCCTACTGTTCACCCGGTTCCGCTAGTTCCCTCCCTAGAGGGATTCGGCCAGTGTAAACACAGGGATCCGACACACTGGGTAAATCAGTCCGGATTTTGGGTTACAAACCGGGTCATGGGTTATGGGTTATAGTCCATGGATAGATGATGTCATGCCTGATGTCAAAGACATCTTGGGTCATGGGTTATGGACTTTGGGTTATGGGTTATGGCCTTTGGGTCATGGGTCATTGGTTTTACCCATTATGGATGCCATGCATGATGTCATGCAATGGGTCATGGATTATGGATCAAAGCTCCATTGGTTTTGGGTTATGGACTTGGTTTTGGGTCATGGATAGTCCAAGTGTTTACTTTTATTTACTCAGCAAGTATTGTAAGTAAAAATGTTACAAAAATGTTTTTATAAAATAGTTTTGGTTTTATGTAAACTATACAACTAAACATGTTTTAATATGTATTAGTTTAGTGAACTGAGTTAGTAAACTATTTGTTTCAAAACGTTTACGTATCGTAACTATTTTGTTAAAATGATTTTACGTTTGTTATCGACAAAACATTGAAAGACCGTAAAATATAAATAAACGTTTTAAAGGTTTATTTGTATTAACAATCTCCCCCTTTTTGTTGATGACAAGATATAAAATTATTTTAAGTAAAAAGTGAAATTCGTAAAGTTTTGAATTGTAATTTTTACTCTTTCTCCCCCATTTGTTTGAAACAAAAAGAGTGTCAAAAAGAAACTAACCCGAATGCAAGTTTTTAGAGCGGTTAAATGTGACAAAAATGTAAAATGGAGTATAAAGAGAAGAAGTTTCTTAGTTGCTCCCCCTTGACGGTTGCTCCCTCTTGATGAGGGCGTCAAGTAATTAGGGAGGCTAAGACGTGTTTATTTCAAATATTTGCAATGTTTATTTTGAAAATCTACAAAACAAATGTTAGAAAATCAAGTGTATATTGTTCCTTTGCTGTAAATTTTGTTGCATAAAAATTTTGTTAGTACTCTGTTTGCCCGGATCCGCCGGTTCCTTTGTAAAAGGGATCCGGCTAGTACAAACCGAAGGATCCAGCTGACGTAGTTCATGAACTATGGTTTGGACATGTTGACAATGATAACAAGTATCATTGTGGTGTGTTGGTAGAGGGTATAAGGTAAAAGGTTTTGGTGGTATGTTTGAGATGGAAGTACCTATATGGAAAGGTTGCGGATATACCAAGGATGTTGGTGGAGAAAAGTGTGGGAGGATGTGTATCATTGTTTGGTTGAGGTGGTTGAGATGGTTGGCATCTTCTCATTACCGAAAATGGGCCATTGGAAGGTGGTGGAGAAGAAGGTAAGTTAACTATGAGTGATGGTATGTTGATATCTAGGTGATGAAGCGGTGGTTGTGTCATTCTCTCAACGGATGAGTATGTAGGCAATGGTGGTGGATTAGAAGGTCTAGGAGGTAAGTCCTCCAATGAGTTGAAGTATAGATGAGGAGATGAATGAGGTGTGGTGAATGAAAGAAGTCTTGGTTCTAAAGGTGACGATTTTGTTGGTTGAGTGGAGATGGGAGTGTTTGGTAATGTTGGTTCAATGGGAGGTGTAGTTTCTAAAGGGGTTGTTTTTGTGGAAGCTAATTGTGGTGGTGATGTTTCAATGAATGGAGGATTTCGAAGGTACTTAGATATGGGTGTTCTACTATAAGGTACTTTGATGGGTGAGGCTTCGGTCAAGGATATTTCATAAACTATACGTGCGGTTTTTCTTAGAGGTGTTGAAACCCAGCACTCCAAATCTGTATAAACATTTTTGTTTATATGTGAGTAATAACTTGTTAAGCACCAAACATAGATAATACAGATTTTCTTGATCATTACGCGCTCTAGGCTGTTAAACCTTGAATCTAGGATAAGCAATAAGCACTAATAACAATGATAAACATATATATAATGCAGCGGAATAATCAAACTATCATTGTTATTATTAATAAGGCTTCGTCATCATCTCCAACACTGTTATAGCATTAATAGCCCCAAATTCTATTCGATCACAATAGAACGTGTTACCTCCTGTAGCAGGGATCAATAACTTGATCTTGAGGCTATACAAACATTAACCTAGGCATTCATAAACCCACGCATGGTTTTACATACGCACGCTCTGGTGTTCACATATTGACACACAATAAACTACGTACCTTGTATTCTCTTTATATAATAGAGAATACTAAGGTTTACACAAAGGGATAAGACTGAATAATACAAAGAAATCTTCTAACGCATAAGCAATATCTTGTAATATTCTTTATCATTGAAGATTAGCCCTTTGTCACTTTTGGTCCTTCTTGATTTGTCTCATCAAATTAATAATCCCTACAAGAGGGCTCCTAGTTGATGATCTTGCACTTGGTGCTTTTGTCATGTTTTGATTTAGGTTTAGAGGTTGAGATTTGCAGTAGAGGATGGTGATCTAGCTATTGCACCCCTATGTTTCCTGATGTAATGAGTGTAACATAGTATCTTAAATGAGAAAATCCTGAATGGCTCAAGACTAATAATGAGGGGTTGCCATTAATGGTCTTTAGAGGTGAGAAGAAAGTCCAAAGTAGGCCGTTAAGTGAATATGGGTTAAGATAATCATGTCACTAAGTTGTCAAATGTCAATAGGGTTTAGGGAAGGGTGATATGTAAAATTTAAAAATTTTGTAGAAATTATAAGAATTAAAAGATCGGTTTTAGAGCATTTTGAGGTAGAGATAGCGCAAATAAATCTATTAAAAATCCATTTAAATTATAGGGAAGTGTAAAAGGATCAGAGGGAGGTGATGCAAGAAGTGGTTATTGTGAAAATGATAAATCAAAAATACCTATGATGATACTTAAGTCAATCTTAGGATATCAGCAGGACTAATAACCTTAAAGTCTGTTTAAATGTGACCAATAAGAGATGATAAATTAGGGTGTTAAGGTCACAATGGTTGAGTGTGATGAAAAGTGGTATAAAATTCCTATCTGCATAGCCGATTCGTTCGGATCCCTTTTATAAAGGATCCGACTAGTTAAAATCAAGGAATCGACTTCTGAAATTCAAAAATTCAGAGTGAGTTTGCCTAAGATTGCTCATTTGGAAGAACATCATTTCTATTGTTACAAGTAGCAATTACAATACGAATATAACAAGTAGAGCACATAATAAATAACAACTCAAATGATCAAATATGTCAGACGTACATGAGTATGAAAATTCCAAGTAGATTGAATACGACAAATAGTTCAAAAGAGATAAATGACTACAATTGTTTTGGAAGAAAAAAATAATTAAACCACAACTTTCAATCTTTTAACTTTTCCTTTTCCCCATGTTTGAGATGAAGTGAGCAAGACACTTGATCATTCCTTTTGTTTGCTTGAATTCTTCGGTTTCTTTGGAAAGATTGGGAAGTTGTCCGATGTATTAAATAGGATCAATTTGGAAGTTTGAGATGGGATCGACTTCAGCTTCACCTTCGTCTGAGGAGTCTGAGAGAGAAAGAGGTCTTTTTCCTTTGTTCATAAATCTTTTGATGGGTCTCTTAGTAACAGGAACCATGACATGATCGTTGGTAATTGGAGACGTACTTAAAAAGACGAGTTAGGAGCATACCATATGGAAGAACCATTTTGTTGGTCTTGTAGACACCAACCATTCTTTTGGCGATATAGTATGCGAGGTTAATTTCATGAATGAGGCAATAGATCATTTGGAAAAGACAAGCGTTTGGATGGTCTTTTTTACCTGCTAAGCAAATGGCTTTTTTCCTAAGAATTTCTTCCCACTTTTTGTAAGTTATTAGCACTTCAAAGATTTCCATTTGAAAGGGGTCACGATGAATGACTTCCTTGTTTTGAGTTGAGCGGGATTGATCAGTTCCATTTGAAAGGGGTCACGATGGACCAATTCTTGGAGTACATGCAAATTCCTTCGCAATGTATGCCTAGGATATCCACAAATACGGTGAGAGGTAGAGTAAAAGTTTGTTTGTTTATGACAAAAGAAAGGGAAATGGTTTCATCATCGTTTCAAATGATCCAAAAACTTTTGTAAAACTCGAAAATGAATACCGGACAAATTTGTTCATTGATATGAAGAAGACAATCGAATTTGATTGTCGAGAAGATCTGAGGGATGTTTGTATTTTCAAGAAAAAATTCCTCAACGACACGTCCTTCGTGGATACGACGTTTATAGAGTATTTTAAAAATTTTGCAATCATGGTTTGAAAGGCATTCATTGCGATAGTATTTAAGAATGTAGTAGGCGGTGCCGTGATGGTTTTGTTGAGTAAGTTTAGGCATTTTGATCCTAGACAAAATTTAAAGAAGGTTATAAGCTTTGTAAAATTGTGTGTTAATGTTTTTNTTGTAAGTTATTAGCACTTCAAAGATTTCCATTTGAAAGGGGTCACGATGAATGACTTCCTTGTTTTGAGTTGAGCGGGATTGATCAGTTCCATTTGAAAGGGGTCACGATGGACCAATTCTTGGAGTACATGCAAATTCCTTCGCAATGTATGCCTAGGATATCCACAAATACGGTGAGAGGTAGAGTAAAAGTTTGTTTGTTTATGACAAAAGAAAGGGAAATGGTTTCATCATCGTTTCAAATGATCCAAAAACTTTTGTAAAACTCGAAAATGAATACCGGACAAATTTGTTCATTGATATGAAGAAGACAATCGAATTTGATTGTCGAGAAGATCTGAGGGATGTTTGTATTTTCAAGAAAAAATTCCTCAACGACACGTCCTTCGTGGATACGACGTTTATAGAGTATTTTAAAAATTTTGCAATCATGGTTTGAAAGGCATTCATTGCGATAGTATTTAAGAATGTAGTAGGCGGTGCCGTGATGGTTTTGTTGAGTAAGTTTAGGCATTTTGATCCTAGACAAAATTTAAAGAAGGTTATAAGCTTTGTAAAATTGTGTGTTAATTGTTTTGATGATAATCTTACTTACTCAAAATGGGTTTCAAGATGAAGGTTTCTTTTATTAACAATGCCTAATAATTAATAATCCCTTTTAATTAGAAAATATTTGAATGATTTTGATTATACCCATTTGAGTTGGTTATGATAATTCAAAACCCAAGAAATCTAAATTCAAAGTGAAAGATTAAAAAAGATGATGTAGTTACTTACAAAAGATGTTAAGAGGATTGAATGTGAAGGAGATGGAACTCTAAGATGAGAGGGTTTTGCCTTTTGATCGTTTTTGGTGTTATGAGAGGGAAAAGAAATTGTTTGTTCAAGTTTAAGAACATATTTTGTTTGTCTGATGTGCCGGTTCTGCTGGATCCTTTGAAAAAGGGATCCGGTGCATTATCATCGACGGATCTGGGAGGACAAAGAGAAAATAGGAATAGCGTTTGGTGTATTGGTTTGTTTTGATTAGACTAATATTCCCAGGTGAGAATCAAATAAAAAGATGTGACGTAGTTTGGATGCGACATATTAACGGAGAATAGATCTTAGAAGAAAATAAATTAACGAGGGTAGAACGTACGATAGATCATAGTTGTGATGTCTTCTTCTTTTGATAAGGTGATATTGAGAGATCGAGAAAGTTTGTCGCAGGAGTGAGAAATTTTGATGAGTGAGATATTTATTTATCATTTTAGTGATTAGAAATGATGATCAAGACTTAAAAAACTTTTTCTCGTATCTACTTGATCAAGGAATGATGGAATACAATTCCTTATAGTTTGAAGAATAGTGAAGATAGACTTTCGAAAGTTGTGATTTAGATTAAAAGATTAGTGTTGATATGACTCTTTTTGAAGAAAATGTTTTGAAGAGTAAAACAAGTATGTCACATAATATGTACCAAATAGATCAACAATTTTTGATTAGAAGCAAATAATCACCTAAAAAAGAGCAAACATACCTTTTCCATATTATCCTTTAAGAGTGAGAGCACTCTTAGATGAGCAATACTTCATGAGCTTTTAAAGAGCTTTCCAACATGAAGATTTCTACAAAGAAGTATGTTAGAAACATTTAAATGTTATAACAATTTTATCAATATCCAAATATAGAAAATGTTATTATTTTTGTAAAGATGAATTAGATGTCAATTTTTACCAAAGATTTTTCCTTTTTCCTTCGTTGTAGTTTTCAAAACATACACGGATCGTATCAAGTTTTTAAAGTACAATATACTCCGAGAAACTTGGTAACGAAGCTCTGATGCCAATTGTAGAAAACTAGAAAGGGGGGGGGTTTGAATAGTTTTACCGATTAAAATTACTTATTAAAATTTTAGATCGACTTATGTCAATCTAGTTTTGACAAGTTGGATATTGATAGAACAAAGACAGATAAACTAAGCTAAGAGATAGAGTTAGAGAGACACAACCATAACACAATTATTTATAGTGGTTCGGCTACAAGGACACCTTCCTTGACCTACTCCATTCTCCGAGTCACCTACTCGAGAGTTTGTAATCAAAACACCAATATCTCGTTTCACATGGTGGAGAACCCTTTACACTACATCTATCACTTTTCCGGTACAAAGCTAGAAATCGGGTCCTTATCACGGCGGACCAATCCAACACACCCAATACAACTCAACTAAAGGATTCATTTCCTTTTTACACCTAATGACCCAACACCTTTACAACACCTTTGGAGAAGAGAGAAAGAACAAGTATCACTTCTGTGATCTAGGAAGAGAATATCTTAAGAACCTCATCACCCGAGCTTGCTAGTCTTCGAGAGGTTGTGTTCTGGCCTTTTGAAAAGAACCTAAGAGTAACACAAAGAGAAAGTACATAGAAAGATCATTGGATCTGAGTTTAGAGAGTTTAGAGTATAGAGAGAAGTAAACTCTAAAAGGGATGAGAAACAAGTGATAAATGGCTCACTATTTATAGGAAATTTTGCCTACTGTTCACCCGGTTCCGCAGGTTCCCTCCCCAGAGGGATCCGACCAGTGTAAACACAGGGATCCGGCACACTGGGTAAATCAGTCCGGATTTTGGGTTACAAACTGGGTCATGGGTTATAGTCCATTGATAGATGAGGTCATGCCTGATGTAAAAAATATCTTGGGTCATGGGTTATGGGTTTTGGGTTATGGGTTATGGCCTTTGGGTCATGAGTCATGGGTTTTACTCATTATGGATGTCATGCAATGGGTCATGGGAAATGGATCAAAGACTTAAACTTCCCTAAGCTACTCAAGTTCTCTCAAAAGGACTTTCATTCTCACGGGGAACCCTGTGCAATGTATCGACGCTTCATTGCGAGCTTATGTTGTTACCCCAACAGGAGACGTCTCCCCAAGCTCTCAGGAAGCGGGATCAAAACGCACAATTGAGTCTAGAGCCAAGAGATTCATCCCATAACTCATTAGGACACATTTAGCAATATGCTAACTGTCCACAATCGTGGAAAGTAAAGATAAATATTAGAGTCTACGCACTATCCTTGTGGTATTTCCAAGAACATCAGAGTATATGCTAAATATTCACAAATGACGATGGAACCTCTAAAGGAACACTTTCAAGGCTCTGTTCGGTGACGTGTGAGATCCATTTCTGAGTAATCCATCTGATCCAAGATCAGGAACAAACTGAAGCAACGATTGGGATTCAATCTTGAATCTAAAACTTGTTCCCAGGATAATGATTGACGGGAGCTTTTGTAAAACCCTTTTCGATGTGCTAAACCTTCTCTTTCAAAGCACATATTGGTATTCTTTCTCAAAAACCAAAATATGTTTGATGAAAAGTGATTGGAAAATGCCAAAACTCTCGTTGTATCTAAAAATGTTTATGTGACACCACGAGTGATTAAAATCAATTTCTTCAATCAATCAGAAATATCAAATTCACCGTTTCACTCTATCGTGCTGTCTGCTTTGAGACGTTCCGGTAGAGACATCTTATATGATGATTCCAATAAATGATTCTTTGGAAATTCAACTACAAAGCTGGAAATTCCTGTTCAAAGGGAGAGTGTCTTTAAAAGAGACTCTACCTGATTCACAGGTCAGTTTTTTCACAAAAAAACCGGGAGGGTAGTACGTCCTCGCAGAACGAATGGAACAAAAAAAGCATACTTCGTTCTCTATCTTTATTGCTTAACTGTTTAAACTCAGAACATATTAAAGATGGTGATTGTGTTACCTAAATTCCAGCTGAATCGCTGTCATTCCATACCTCATGCTTCACTCTGTCCAACTCATTTAATGAAGATCTTCAAAGGATGAGAGACTACAACTATCGATAGTTGAAGGAGACTACCAACGACGTTTCCGAACTCTGATGAAAATCTCTAATACAGAAAGTGTGGAGCACGGTCCAAAAGTCACTAGTCCCATGAAAGCAATACAACCCAAAAGATGCTTGGGAGATTACTATGGTTGATGATCTCAAGAAAGCTCAAAGATCACTCATACCAAAGGAACATGTCACAAGTGATTAACCTGCTTGAAGTACAAAAGTGTGCTTTAATATGAAGACAACGCTCGAGCTAAAATTTAAAGAAGGTCTAGAAGTATAAAGAATTTATATTTCAAAGGTGACCTTGCTTAGGGATTGTTAGAATACAATAATTCCTTAAGTTAAGAGATCGGTCACCTTCAATTATGTAAAGCATAGATTAAGTGTAGTTATATTTATAGTAGTTAGTCCTGAGTTTAGTTTAAGCAACACGGTGAGTAAGACGGTTCTATTACCCACTGTATGCTGATCCACAGCCATACGGGCGTTTTTTCTTATTATTTGTAAAGACTATAAAACCTCTCCACATGTTGGAGAGGGTTGGTTGCCTTTCATTCTTCCAAGCTTAATACAAAGATTTTCTCTCATCCTCTTTCCTCTCTAGGAAACACCCAAACTCACTTTCTCTCTCAATTTCTACTCCATTCGATCCATATCTTTTTATGTCCTAGGATATTTAGTGATAAGACAGTTTACTAATCTTTCACAAACAAACATATTAAAACATTTTTAGTTATATATATATTTACATAAAACCGGAAACTATTTTTTTATAAAAATATTTAGTAACATTGTTACTACAATACATGCTAAGTAAATAAAAAGTAAAACACTTGGACTATCCAGCCCAAACCAAGTCAAAGCCCATAACCCATGGAACGCTTTATTGCACAGGTTTCCCCGTGAGAATGAAACAATCTCTTTTGAGAGAACTTGAGTGGTTAGGAAGTTTAGTGTAGTGCGTCACTGGGTCCATGACGTCTTATCTTCAATACCGGTGTTACATTAGTAAACACCAGTAGCATATGAGTTGAACCCGGTTTCTGCCCTATGGTTGAATAAATGGAGGGCTATTTCTTTTCACCCTTTATCATTTCGTTACTTTTAAATTCTTCAACCCCTTCAGTGCTTACTGAGACTTCATCACTAGAACCTTATTGGGTTTGTTCCAGTCCTAGCTCTATCTCAGTCGGCACTCTTCCCTTTCTCACTTTTCTCCTTTTTTCAATCATTCCTAAGGACTTCTAATCTATCTAAAGGATTGTCCCTGGGAAGATCCTTCCGGTTCTGGTGGATCATGGGAACTCATACCTAACCTTAACCATCCTTATAACTCCGTGCATTAAAGTAAATGGTCGGTCTTTGGTATTTTTCCATAAACGCCTTTTGCTCCCCCTTAATATGTGCATCGGTATTCGAAAGAGTTTAGCACATATGTGGGAGCCTATTGAGTTCAAAAGATCACATTTGATTATCAAATTTCATATTTAAATCACATTTTCTCCCCCAATCAAAAATTTCAAACCTTTTGAGATTTTAGATCTCAATTGATTTAAATAGTTTGGAAAACTGTTGAGAGAAAAATGTGTCCAGATTTAATATTTTCTGATAACGGAACCTTTTATGCTCCCCCTCAATTTGTGAGGGAGGTTGTTATGTGTCAGAATATATGAGTTTTGAAAAGATTTTAAGCTTTGTCGAAAAACTCTTTGAAACATTCTCATATAGACACATAACCATCACAAGTTGTTGTATTGCTTATTATGTACAAAGTGTTGTGTTTTGATGATATTATAAAATTTTGAAATCACTCTCCCCCTCAATCAATAACCCATTTATTATGATACCAATTGTAATTGGGACGAAAATTTTTGGCATTGATTGAGTGATGAATTTTATGAAAAA